>PVIJ01008198.1:0-76196 GCA_004024925.1 Scalopus aquaticus
TTGAGTAGTTTTCCTATGGAGTTTTTAGGGTTTTGTATATATATTATCATATCGTCTGCAAATAGAGACAGTTTAATTTCTTCCTTTCCTATTTGGATCCCTTGAATGTCTTTCTCTTGTCTAATTGCTCTGGCTAGGACTTCCAGTATTATATTGAAAAGTAATGGTGAGAGTGGACATCCTTGCCTTGTGCCTGATCGTAGGGGAAAGGCCTTCAGCTTCTCACCGTTGAGTATAATATTGGCTGTGGGTTTGTCGTATATGGCTTTTATTATGTTGAGGTATGTTCCTTCTATCCATTTGGGACTTTTATATTCCCATCACCAACCTGCTCATTGCAATAGTTTTGGACCACTTGAGGTTGGTACCTGGGGAAGGAATAGACAAATGGTGTCAGGACATTTTCTACTGCACAGATACAGTCACAAATTGACACGGTTATTTCTGGACTTTGCAAGTGTTCAAAGCTAGTTGTTGGGGGCAGAAAGGAATCCTGTATCCCTCTCAGTTCTTACAGGGTGTCAAATAAACAATCATCAGATAGAGTGACAAGAGAAAAAGCCAAAAAGAAGTTTAATAATGACATGTACACCTCCTGTACATACCGGAGGCACTCAGCATGACTGAGTAACCTGCTCTCCTAGCTTTGGATGTCTTCCTAAATAACTTGGAAAAGACAGAAGGACTTTGAGGGTGAAGAAAGGGAAGGTCAGTTATGGAGGTTACCAAGGAAGGCAGAGTAAACAAAGGAATGCAGATTAAATTTTCCCTTCTCCATTATAACAAGATAAGGAGATAGTTCATACAAACACAGGTACCTACCCCTATAGAAGTTTACCTGCATGGATCTTTTTCAAAAGTAATCTGCACCTCTGAAGGCTTTCAGAGCCTCTCTCATCAAATCTTCCTTTTGCCAAAAAACATTTTGGGATGGCAGATTTGCTTCCCTACATGCTATAGCATGTGCTCTATCTGTTCTAAGCATGCAGTGGTTTGTTTGGAGAATTCCTTCATTTCCAAGGATTTTTCCCTGCAAATTCTTCTAAGAACATCAAATGTGTTTCTGTTCTGACATGATAACTGACTCCTTCATTTGCTCTTGATCCAATTGTACCTGTGGTCTTCTAGTCCTTCTTTTGGGTAGTTTTGGACAGGCCTTAAGAAGAATCACATGGCCCTCTCCATGAAGGCTATGTGGTATAAAAGAATCTCTCACACTTGTCTATGTATTAGAAGTTAACATCTAGATCTTGAATATTTTTTACAACTTTTTTTATTTGATCAAATCTTTTTTTTTGTGGAAAGATCGTCTACAAGCCACAGCTTAAATAAAATACTGTAACTTTTTTTTTGCATGACTGTAGAATATTGGTCATGAGATAAGCAGTATAACTTTGATGAAGTTAGGTAATTCTTTTAAGTTCCAGTTTTCTAAATTTTTTTGAAGCTTAAATCATAATATTTATGTATAGCACTTAGAGATAGTCTATCACGTAGTAAGTGACCAATATGTAGGGGCTATTATAATTTATTATTTGTAGAATCACAGCTTGAGAACAAGAAGAAAATAGATACATTACTCTCCAAAGATTTGTCAGTCTTACAGTTATCACTATATCCTGAGTTTTCAAAATAATACATCTGTCTACTGACCTGAATATTTGCTGAAATGTTTATTTTCTCCTGTACATGGTTTTACTGTCTTCAATATTTTATTCACTCTTTCAGTATACATTTTTCCTCTTTCTTTTCTAACTGCTTTACTTGAAGGGGAAAAGGAAGAGAGTTTATTAACATGCTCTGATGTATATGTCCTTTCCTAACATTGCTTTTTACAGGAAATATGTCTTTTGGTGATAGAAACAGAGTGGTGTGAATGGGGCAACAGTAAATCTGTCCTAAAGCCACTTTCCAACTGTAAATCATCATTGTGGAGGACTGACTTTCTGCTCGTGGTGACACTTTACCCAGGGAAGTGACCGGAAGGATGGGAAGTGATTTCCACAGTATCAACCTCTTCTGGCATGATTCATTTCTAATCTCCTATCAGCCCAGCAAATGAAAGCTTAGTTTCTGTATTGAAGCTCACAAGTCCCACCACCATGAAATCTCCAGACTGTATGTACCTCCCACATTGTCATTTTCCCTAGATAAATTTTTTTTTTTAGATTAGTCCCTTTGGTTTTGTCAATGCTGCTTTGAATTGACACTGTTTGTATACATAACTTGTATGTACATATGTGTGTATGTATAGGTAAGATAGCTATAAAATAATAGGCTATTTTTTTCAATTACTAAGAATTCACAAAAATACCTTAATAGTTTTATGACTCACATCCTATTTTATAGCAAGATGAATTAAATTAAAATTGTAATAGTATGTTGGTTGAATATCAATACATTTAATTTAATTTAATATTTTATTGTAAAAACATAAATTCAGAAAAACAAATATGAAACTGAGTGTCTTATTGCAAGTAGAAACCTTGTAACTACCACCCAGGAAAAGAACTAGTAGTTTTTAGCCACCTTCCTGTAGGTGTCTTAACCCAGTCTCCTTCTTCCTCTAGAAGTAGTAACTATTCTGACTTTAGAACAATGACATAGTTGAATTTCTTGATAGTTTTATTACCTAAGTGCACATTCCTAGAAGTTATAGTTCAGTCTTATCCAAGTTTTTTATAATTTTTAAAATGTGAAATTTTAGTCTGTTAATCTGTAATTTCCCCTTATATTTCTTTCTTTTTCTTACCATTACAAGCCTTTGACATACGCACTTTCAGTGCCAGTATGTTGTTAATTGTTAGTTCTCAGTGGAGTGCAACACATTCTCTGTCTTCTGTATTTTCTAAAGTTGGGCATCTGAATCCAGAGGAGTTATTAGAGTCAGATACAATCAATTGGATGAGATTTTTAATCTCATCTTTAGGAGGCAAAACACAGTTGTCTCTCTTTCTGTGATTTGAACAGCTGTTGATGTTCAAGGCCAAGATTTATTAATATATGTGGTCTCAAAATTCTGTGGTAATCAGTTCCATAATTTCACTTTCATTTTTAAGTATGACACCTTTAAAAGAAATGTTTTCTCTCAACTTTGTGACTAACAGTGCTTACAGTTCTATAGAAAAGACAGCATCATTGCTTGATTTTTAGATCAGTTTTTAGAAAATGATTTAATCTTACCATCATCCAAATATAACATCGACATTTATTTTTCTTTTTTGATAGTTATTAGTAACTTGTGGTTTAGCATATTTGGATGCTTTTTACCCAGTTTCAATTATTATCATTCTTAAAGCATATATTGTCCCCACGTTGGCCAGTGGGAGTCTTTTCAAATTGATTACTGAGTTCTCTTGACACAATGCCAATAGATTTGTATAGTTCCCTTGCTATCTAGTATGACAGGGTGCTCCAATTTAATTTTATTTATTTTCTGCCATAGATTTGGAACTGCCATTCTTTCAAGAGGCTCTGGGTTCTTTTAGTGGAAAATGGTATTTTAAGACCACCATATGCATCCACTAGAGAGTATTAATGGTCCCAGTTGTTTGGTCATTATTTCTAGGCCTTTTTAGAGGAGAGAGCTAGGATATGATCTAGGGTTTCTCTATCTCTCTCTCTCTGTCTGTCTGTCTCTCTCTTTTCTTTCTTTCTCTCTCTCCCTCCCTCTGTGTGTGTCTGTGTGTGTGTGAGAGAGAGAAATGCATACCTGCAGATACTTCTAATTCAAATACAGCACTATAGAGTTTTTTTTTAATATACCTCTTCTATATTAATATGTACTTCCTTTCTGCTACATTTAAAAGCCTTATTCTCCAGGATACAGAGGAAGATAGAATATACCACACTCTACACACAACACAGCAATATCATATTAACAGTATAATACTACCACTGCCAATATGTAATGAAGATTATTTCCAAAAACTCCTTGCATATTCACTTACTGTCTTCCTATCTCGTATAGTGTACTGTTTCTGAAATTTCGGAGCATACAGCCACTACATATCATCTTTAACTGTCACCATTAACTCTATGTTTAATGCTTGTTGCCACTCCTTATGTCAGTGTCTCTGTTTCTTTCACATGTCTGAGGATTGGTCTTTGTATTTTGCTTATTATGTATATAATTTGAGGAGTACAACTTCATACCTTCATGTGTGCTTCACTCACCTTCCATAAAAGCTCCAGTGCTAACAGCCTATCACCTTCTTTCCCCATCTCCTCTCTCTTGCCCCAGACCCCATCCTAATCACCTCTGCTAACCAGTGTATTTTCCATAGTAGCTAAGAAATATTTTTTGTTGTGTTTTGACATTTTGTTTTCTTTGGTCATTTATATTCTGCAAATAAGTGACACCTCCCAGTCACTGTCTTTCACTTTCTAATTTATTTCACTTAGCATGATCACCTCGATTACCACCCAATTTTCTTAGAGCTTTCAGATTTGTTTTTTGTTTTTTTTTTTAGATTTATTTATTTTTATGCATACAAGCTGGAGTACAGGCCTAGAGGCATGGGGCAGTGAGACGGTTCACCAGAGACAGAGTGGGGAGTAGAACAGGCAGATCGACAGAAATACACTGCTGAGGGGAGCAGCGGGCGAGGCAGGAGAGGTCTGTTGCGCCATGTAGGAATCTCCCTGGCAGGTGTCTTACTTGCGTTGCCACTGCTGTCAGCTCCACAGCACAGCGCTTTAGTGCTGCACCACCAGGGAGGCCCCCTTGTGTTTTTTTTTTTTTAAGATTTATTTATTTATGCATACAAGCTGGGGTAAAGGCCAGAGGCGTGGGGCAGCGAGAGGGTTCACCAGAGACAGAGTGGGGAGCAGAACAGGCAGATCGACGGAAATACACTGCTGAGGGGAGCAGCTAGTGAGGCAGGAAAGTCTGCCGCACCATGTGGGAATCTCCCTGGCTGGGAGTTGAACTCGCGTCGCCACTGCCGACAGCTCCACAGCACAGTGCTTAACTGCTGTGCCACCAGGGAGGCCCACCCCTTGTGTTTCTTAAGAATTGTTTCCAATTTAGGGTGGTGATAGTATTGTAACCTAATCCTGATTTTTTCTAATTATGATTCATGTTATTATTTCAAATGTTGATCATTAATGTCTTTTAGCTTGTTTAGAAGTAGTAGAATGTTGTTTGACTCTTTTATGGATTTCTCGTTCTAGAATGTTTGCTATGCTTATCCAGATGTAATTTTGATCATTGTTTTCTTTTATCATAACTTCAAATAAAATTTGACATATTTTTGTTTCTTAATTTTTGGTGAAATGAATTTTACTGGGTTTTTAAGAGGAGGTATCAGTCAAAATAACTTCCTAATATACAGATCACATGATTTGTTGTTTCCTTTTAGTGTTCACAAAACTGATCACTCATTCACACTCATCATCACTCATTTCTTGGTTTTGTTCTGTATCGCTTCTCTCACCCCACACCCCAATTTTTATCCCAGATCTACTTCCTTTTATTTTATTGTTCAACTCAACTCTCATCCAGCAGTTTTTTCTCCAAGTTGACCCAGTACATAGGGGCGAGTCTCCTCTGTCCTCTTTACACCATGATGCCAACCCCCCGACTTACCTGCTTGGGTGTGGGTAAAACTACATCCAGAGCTGCTGGTCCACCAAATATCCAGTGACTACCTGGCATCTTGTTTGGAGTTCTCCTATACCAACTTCACTGAACATAATTGCTTCCTTCAATTTCCTTCTTTCCTGGCAGTGGCTCCAAGAATACTTTGCAGCGGTGCTCTGTTACCATTGCTTGTGTTGAGCATGGTGGGATGACTTCTTCTCCTGGTTTCATTGCAAATGTTGTCTGTGGAGGTCTGAAAAAATTTACAAAACTAAACCAATACCATTTTATCTTCAAACTAGTAGTTATTATAACTTTTTTCTAATATGTAGTATAACACACTCAGCCCCCAGTGTAGCAACATCTCTATATTCCATTTGCTTAAAAAATAATGTAAATGTAATAAAAAATTAGAATACAGGATATATTTTTCCTTTTAATATCAATACAATTTCAAAATGTAGTCAGGCACGATTTTTTTCTTAGCACTTTCACAGTGAATTTATAGCTAGAGGAAATTTTTGCTCATCCTGAAATGCTGAACATAAAGATACCGTATGGACATGCAATTGATGTTTCCACTTTTTGCATTATATATATACAGACAGTGTCTTTGGTGTCACTTTTTGAATAACATCATAAATTTGTAAAAATAAATAGTGGGCTGTGTGAGTACCTCAAACATTTGAAACTGAAAGGGTTGATAATAAACATTGCATTGTGTATCTTTTCTCTTGAATTTTGAGCCTCGTCTATTTGTAAAGTAGAAGTAGCTTTCTTTGACATTCTGTATTTTTTTCAGAAGTGCCATCATCAGCTCCTATTAGTTATAGTGGGTCTGTAATGAATGTGTATCTGAGACAATTGCCTTATTTTCAGAAAATATAGCAGTAAATGGGTTTGGATGATCCCATCTAGTGAATATTGTATTGTAGTTACACCTATAATAAAGAAAAAGAAATCAGATTTTTGATACTACAAGTATTCCCTGGTGGGTAACATATTTCATAAATCAAAAAGTTTGCCTTGCAGTGTTCAAATGTTACTCTGTTTGCTGTGATTTTTCCAGTCTAAGTAAGAGACTCCTTTTTTAAAGAAGTGTTTCACTTAGTACTGTGTCACCTTTAATGTGTTGTCATGTTACATATTGCAGCCAATACAGACTTACACTAAAACTCTTACACTAAGACTTTCTTTTCTGGTAATAACAGTTGATAACAGAATAGCCTCTGCTTCTTCTAATGAAAAAGTAATCTCTACTTGAAGAAGTCGGAGTCATTTGTAAGATAAAAATAAACATGTTTTTGCTCATTATTTAAGTTGAAATCAGTAAAAAGTAAAGAATTAAAACTACCCATTTATTTGTATTGCCATTGCCTGAGTATGCCTCTCTATAATTTCATCTATGAAATCATACTCTTTATGTTGCATTCTGTTCAACAAGGTAATTTTGATACCTGACCAACTTCAAAGGGCAACTTGAAGGTTGCTTTATTTTCTTCTCTCAAAGGGTGATTTCTGAAGTCCTAAAGTATATCACAAGTTAGTTCATTGTTAATAAAACCATTTCCTCAAATGTGGGAACTGAGTAATACAAAGGCAAACCCATGAGCTTTGGAGTCACAAAATCCTTTGTTCAAATTTGGTTTAAAGTCTTTTTCTGACCTGGGCGAATTACCTTTCCTGGGTTTCCATTTCTTTCTGTACAGAATAGGGCTAAGAATTTCTTTATTTTTTAAAAAGATTTTTTTAAAGACTTTTTTATTTATGCATACAAGCTGGAGTACAGGCCAGAGGTGTTGGGCGGAGAGAGGGTTCACTAGGGATAGAGTGGGGAGCAGCACAGGCAGATGGTCAGAAATACACTGCTGAGGGGAGCAGCGGGCAAGGCAGGAGAGGTCTGCCACACCATGTGGGAATCTCCCTGTCTGGGCTTCGAACTCATATTTTGCCACTTCCGACAGCTCCACAGCGCAGTGCTCAACCGCTGTACCACCAGGGAGGCCCTTAAAGATTTTTTTATTTATGCATACAAGAGTTGGAGTGTAGGCCAGAGATGTTTGTGTGTGTGGGAGGGGTGGGGAGTGAGAGGATTCACCAGAGACAGAGTGGGGAGCAGAACAGGCAATTGACTAAAATACACTACTGAAGGGATCAAACTTGTGTGGCAGTGGCTGATGATAGCTTCGTAGTGCTAAGACTTAACACCTTGCACCACTAGGGAGGCCCTAGGGCTGAGAACTTCTTATTTTAGAATTTAGTGTCTAGATTCAGAGTTTGGCATGTTCTGTATTGTTAAAATTTAAAAATATATCTGTTACCTTGTCATATGCAAAAGAATAGGTGCTCCAAAGTAAATGTAGGAGGTATATATGTGTTGAAGATCTTCCAAGATGATTTTATATGCTGCCACTGCTCCTGAACACTTAGTACCTTAAAGTTCTTAGCCTCTTCATCTGCAAAAGTAAGGCTTCCAGTTACTCATGACTGACAACCAAAAAAATAAAATTTCTTCAGTCATTAAGAAATTAAGTTGAAATTAACAACAATTAATCATTGGTTACCTTGTTAGTTAAATTAATTAAATTGTATTACTTCTATTCACTACATTTATTTATGAAGAATCTAAATAATATTTATTTGAATACTACAATGCTTATAGAAGGAAGCCAAGTAAGTCTTTTTCATAGACTAATATTTAAAAGTAAAATACTTATGGAAAGAACTGATTAATAATAATAAATAAATACAGAAACGCTTAGCATTGGAAAATGTAAACTTAGGGAAAGTGGGATTTCTGAAAACAAAGATTCATTGGCTAGGAGAGACTACATATTGATATTATGCTAATTAGTTACTAGACTCACTGACACCTGCGTTGCTTAGTGGGACACAATTCACTGTCAAGGTCTCTGTCCTTTTGTTGGTTTAAAATGTTATCCTTGAAATATCAATGTTATAAATATTAATAAAAATACTAAGAGCTTGGCAAGTGGATTCCAGGAAGACTAATGACTTCCAGTTAAATATCAAGTCATTATTCTAACGGACCTTTTATTAGGCAACAAAGATGGAACAATGCTATAAGCTCTTCATAAAGGTCTTAACAACCATTCAATCGAGACAAAAATTCCATCAACTGGTTGTTTGACCTAAATACATTGATTGTTTCTGGGTATATTAATCAGACTTCAGTTATCATCTTTCAATATCAAAAAACGGTCTTGCTAATTTTTTGCCTTTAATTGGGTGTCTTTCCAGTTGGGGCATATGTATATACACACAAACATACATATAAACCTACATAATCATTTATGTGAACCAATAACTCGTAACAGTTCATTCCTAGGTAATCTAATGTATGTTGACCTAGTTATATCTCAAACGCATGGCATTGAGCAGTAAAGCTAAGATGCTTAAGGACATGTAAAGTAAAACATCATTTACTGTCTTTTGTAAAAACTATAGTATATGTTGTTCACTGCTGCAAATTTTTGCAAATTTAAGTGCACAGGACTTGTGTCTAAGAAACAGTGGGAGGAATGGGATGGTTGGCAAGAGGGCAACAAAGGTTGTGTCATGACCAGTAGTGACTGTATGCTGGGAAACATGTCATGGAGTTGATCATAGTAATCTATATTAGAATATAAGAGCTGGGATGTTTGTTATTTATTTTTGCATTACATTAGAGGTGTTTTCCAAAATGACTAGACACTATTTATCGTTAAATTGATGCACTGGTGTCATTCTGTTTCTCCTGCCAAATTGAATGTTGAAAATGATCAAGATCCTGAAGAAAGCATTAAACTTTAAGTTTTTCCTCAAAAAATCCTTCCACATGTGAACTGACTACCAGGACAAATTTAACTGTCCCTTGGCTATCTAAATGTCCATGCCAGTGAGGAATGTTTTCTTATTTCACTAAAATTTGTGTAGTAAATACTTTGCAGCACGAATAGTTATGTCTAAAATTTCATATTTAGGAAAGCATTAGTGTGACTTTGTTATTAAGAAAACTGTTAATGAAGCATATTTTGCCTAGGAAATACAAAATAACACAGAAGAAACTGTGTCCCTGATATTTTAAAGAGAATTACACTTAGAACACTCTCAGGGTGATAGAATATATGGAGTTATCTTTGTGAGACTTCCAAGGTTGATTGCAACTCCATTTATTCATGTTCTAATTTGTGGTAAATTTAGGAAATCTCAACAGTGCAACTTGATTGTTAACCTGGCTTTGTCCATACTCACATTCTAAACCACAGTGTTTACATTAAATACTTTTTGTTTGTGCATGTGATACATTTTGTGCTGTACTTGTTTCTAATGAAAACCTAGCTTTTGAGGGCCATTCCTCTCCCCCTGTAAGCCTGATGTTTACAGTACAGTACAAAATAGTGGTATGAAATTGTAGCCTATTCATGCAGATGAATTCATTTCACCCAGAGGTCTTCCTTTGAGATCAATCAAATCAAGCTGGAGAAAATTTTCTGCAGTCAACAGAAAATACAGTGCATATCTCCATTTCTTGTCAAGTACCTCATATCTGCAATATAAGGATGGCCTGAAACCCTATTAACAGACTGCAAGAGGAAAAAAATAACACTAGTAAAAAATTGTAAATAATTGCCTATTCCTATAGCAAAGTTCAGACTTCTCTCTTGAAATGGTGAACCAACTCAAATAACATTAGGAAATGTCCTTGTTTAGGGATAATTAATGGCCTTGTGCTTTTCTCATTGTTTATTATGTACAGTCAGATAGGGAAGGAAAATGTTAAAAGCTCAAAGGCTAAAGCTACAGTGAAATGTGTACAGCAGATGTATGTGTGTTCAGTGTTTGTTTTGAGAACCTCCTAATTTTAATTTTACATGTTCTTCCTATTATGCAGGACAAAGGAAAATACATTTGTTACTCATTGACTTCCCCCAATACAATGGAGGCCAGGAAAACCCATTGGCATTTTTTAATGAAAAGCTTTAAATTGTGTCAAATCTATTGCGGTATCTTCTACTTAATATAATCAAGTAACTGAGTGAGTTTTACATTTCAGACTTTAAGGTGGATGGGTAATAAAAGAACCTTTATCACTAATAAACCAATAATGACTACAAAAATCCACAATACATAGTTATGCTCAAATATTCTAAAATGTTTTAACATAAACATAATGCTAGAACATTTTATACAATATAGGGAAAGATTAAGTTTATTGTTATTACAATAGTTGATGATAGCAATTGACTAGTGAAAATGGTTTGCACAAAACTGTACTTTTCTGAATGTAATTTCTGTAATATGGAATGGTATATTCTGAGAAATATGGGAAAATATAGGAAATTGATGCATAAACTGCTTTGACTAAAGTAGACATTGTGATGAAGTGCAATATCCTCAAGTAAACAGTTATTATGTTAAGAATGGAGAAGCAATCACACAATTTTAGTATTTTGCTTTGGCAGCTCTACTTTTATTTTACCCTGCCTTTCCCTGGGATGGTTCATTTTTGCTAATCCATAGCTTACAGGAATAGGCAAGTGGCTAAATCATACAGGAATCAAATTCTGTATAGAAATTATTACAATTTCAGAGAGCAGCTAAATGTTCTTAGGACTATCTTATTTACCTTGACCAGAAAGATGGGTACTAGATACTGTGTCTAGATGAGACACCTCAGTGGACTGACAATGCTTCTATGATGTAGATCACACGATGTAGCAGATATCAACTCAGGAGTCCCCGATGACACAAGCAAGGAGAGAATGGTAGCACAGAACTCACTTACTAAATTTCTAAATAGCCCTCTGGACATTTGTGCAAATGGCTAAATACACTTCCCTAAGTACATGTTCTATGTTCTTTTGATCAAGCCCTCTGTTCTACAGTCTTTCAGCTCTACACGGAACATTTTTCAAAATTTAATCACACCGAAATAGTCAAGACTGGGTCATAAAAAAAATTGTATATATATTTAAAAATATTGTAAGAGAGCCTCCCTGGTGGCGCAACAGCACTATGAAGCTATCGCCAGCCACTGCAACACAAGTTCGATCCCCAGCCAGAGAGCTTCCCACATGGTGCAGCAGACTTCTCCTGCCTTGCCCACTGTTCCCCTCAGCAGTAGATCTGCCTGTTCTGCTCCCCACTCTGACTCTGATGAATCCTCTCAGCAGCCCACACCTCTGGCCTACACCCCAGTTCTTGTATGCTTGTAAAGATTTAAATAAATCTTTAAAATATAAAAATAAATAAAAATATTGTAAGATAGTTCATATATACCAAATAATACTTTTTCTTTCACCTCAGTAGTCACTATTTTTCCTTAAAATATTGTGGGAATTTCATCCAGGATTTGGCACATATCCTTTTTAATTTTCTTTATTGATGATAAAATTTTATTCTTAAGAATAGAATTGACTTGAGGTGAATTCTTATTGGTAAGATGGGTGTTGAAACTTTGTGATAGTCTTCTGAGTTAAGAGGAAAGAAAGAATAGTGATGATTTGATTTTTTAGCTTAGAAACTGGTCTTTAATAGAGGACAAAAACCCAAAGTATGTTTTCAAAATATTTTTTGTAATAAAAATATTTTGGAATGAATTTAAGGCCATAAACTGTGACTACTTTGAAAAACATGATAGTGTATTTGCCTTTGGAACTTCTTATTACTTTCAAGTCTCTTCAATAGAAAAATTGCTACTACCTAGATGTTGAATTTATCATCTGGAAGTTATGGGGAATTCTCTACTTGTGAAACTGTCATTCACGTACATAAGATGATATTCCTAGCTTTTGAGGAAACTGTTGAAGCATGTGCAAGCTGCTGCTACTGGGAAAGGAAGACTTCACTCAAGAATTACATATTTTCAGAAATATTTATTTTTAGCATAAAGTCTGTTTGCCTGAGTTCAAATTTCAATTTCATAATTAACATTTTAAAATTGTTAATATATATCCCACAATACAAATGATAGATGAAGAAATGACAGATAAACCTCTCAGCTTACAAGTTGACAAGATGTTCTGTAATAATTCATATTTCTAGGTTAGGTGTTATCTAAGCTTTTCTAGTGTATTTTGATTTTACATTTTTTTTAAGATTTATTTTAAGAACTGGGCTGTAGACCAGAGGTGGGGGGGTGGTGAGAGGATCACCAGAGGTAGAGTTGGGGAGCAGAAAAGGTGGATATACTGAAATACACTGCTGAGGGGAGCAGCAGGGTAGACGAAACAGAAGAGGTCTGCTGCACCATATGGGTCAGCTCCCTGGCCGGGGAGCGAACTTATGCTGTGGTGGCTTGATAGTGCTGAGACTTTGACCCCTGTGTCACCAGGGAGGCCACCTACATTTTTCTTTTACAGTGAAAATATGACAGAAATGGTTTCTGAATGAATTTATAGTTTAATAAAGATGTATTTTTTTCCTTTAGAAAGTATAAGGAGGTGTTTTGCTGCTGTTATTGTTGCTTGTTTATATTGGCTAAACCTGACTAATTCAAAGGATGGGAAGAGATGTTTGAAATTTTGAATAAAATTGTGTAATGTGTATAGCTTTGAAAATTAATAAAAATTTATTTTCCTGATAATCACTTGATCTGGTAATATGCGTATAGAATCATAAATGCAGAATACAGAAATGTATAGTCTCAGCTTGGGTTTCGAAATTAGAATCTGAAGCTGAGGGTTTAAAGTTTCTGCTTTTTTGGAGTGTGTAACCCTAGGCAAAGGAAGTGAGGGACAAGGCAGTGAAACTAGGAAGAAGGAAAGCCATAGTAATTGCGTCTCAAGACAAATATAGGGGGGAGGCTAAGGGGAGAGAAATGTTTGTCTACTGGTTTCCTTCTTTCCTTGGACAAAGTTTGACTCCAAGAATGTAATACCTTGGGGCCTCCTTAGTGGCTCAACTGGTTTAGTCGCGGCACTGTGGAGCTATTCAGAGCCACTGCAGAATGAGTTCAATCCCCGGCCAGGGAGCTACCCACATTTCACAGCAGACTTCTCCTGCCTCACCCGCTGTTCCCCTCAGCAGTGGATTTCAGTAGATCTGCCTGTTCTGCTCCCCACTCTGTCTCTGGTGAATCCTCTCACCACCCCCCACCTCTGGCCTACACCCCAGCCTGTATGCATAAATAAATAAATCTTTAAAACAAGAAAAAGAATGTAACACCTTACGTGGTTGTTTCCTGGGACAGAATGTGAAAGTTTGTGGCAACACCTGGGATAAAGTACTGTCAAGGTTTGAGTGCAGGAAATGACTGGGCCAAGAAACAAGTGAGGACTTTTATTTCTGAATTATAGTGAATTCAGAGGAAAAATCATCAACCTTATTTTCTCAAACCAGGAATAACTACTTGTTAAAATTTTATAGTATTTTTTTCCCATTGCTTTTTCTATGCCCACTTTGCTCTTATTTTATGTAAAGGTGATCTCAGAGGAACGAAAACTGTGTTTGGTTTTATGTAATAGAAAATCAACAGCAAAGAAGTAGATTTACCACACACACAAAATGAACTTTTAGGAAAGACATATGAGGACTAGACAGTCAAGTCATCTAAGCCACCAAACAGCCCGCCTGCTTCTGCTCCCTGTTCCGCATTCCTTGCTTATGGCTGCAAAGCTGTTTCTCCTGACCACTTTTTGTCTAAGAAGTGAAAGAGACAGCCCATGTATAATTTTGTGTCTTTTTAGATAAAGCTAAGTTTTATGAACTAACCTCTGCCACATGAATATATTTTACACGTATTTTAGCATAACAATATAAAAAATAAGTACATGATATACTGGAAGTATATCTTACTCAGAAGTTAGGTTCATGTATTATTCGCCTAGTGAGAAATTTCCTACACTCAAAATCTTTTTAAAATTAATCTAACTTTCTAAAGTTGATCTACATAATTTACCAGTTAACTGAATAAAGAAGAAAAATTTATTGTGATCATCTCAGTATACCCAGAAAACGAATTTGATGAAGTCCAGTATCTATTTATATTTTAAAAATCTTCGCCGATTGAAAGTGCATGGAAATTCCTTTAGTTTGATAAAAGGTATCAAATAAAAAGAAAAGCTACATTTAACACCGCAATTAATAGTAAAATATCTAATGCTTTCCCCCTGAGTTCAGAAACAGAGCAATTATATCCACTATTATCACTTCTGTTTATCTTTGTACTTGCATCTCAGCCAATACAATAAGACAAAAAAAGAAATGAAAGTTACAAAGAAAAAACAATCATTAATTTAAATTTCACTAATGTGATTTTTATGTATTTAAATCAGGATATGAAACATTTGCAATTAATAAAGGAATTCAGTAAGTTTGCTAGAAACATGTCAATGTACAAACATTTCTGATAATTTTTGTAGACTAGCAAATTATTAGATACTGAAATTTATTCAAATGTCACTTAGAATCTCATCAAAAAGGGCTAAACCCATGTGAGTAAATCTAATAAAGACATGGAAGTCCTTTTCTTTGAAAGCATCAAAACATTGCTGAGAAAAATTAAAGAATAAAACAGATATATCACATTTCTAGAATTAAAATTGTATTTCTCCTGTTTGATTTCTTTTCACTCTTCCTCACTTAGTCTCTTTCTTGTCACTTCTCCATTTCTTATTTTGTGAACCAGGCTAAGCAACATTTCATCATAACTTTATGGAAATGTCTCATGAGCATTTGCCACCATGAAATTATACTTAAAACATCTGTGATCCCATCCCTAAATTTGTGACAAATTCTCAACTAAAGAATAGATCCTATTGAAAATGTATTTGGAAGTCATTTATTTAGAATAGTAACTAAGTTTTCATATAGATTCTATATTAAAAAATGAGTTTATCTCCCAGGCCAGCCTACAAAGTCATGTTTTATGCATAACATAATTTATAAATTTTATTTTACTGTAAAAACTAGCTAGGAGAAAGGAATTTGCTCTAATACTACTAATTAAATGAAACAAAAGAGCAAGATGTAATGAGGATTTTATATAAAATTCTTGAGCAAAAGGAAATTGATTTACTGAAATGAAGATGAGATAAAGCCACAAATTAATAAACTCTCCTAGTCTTTGCCAGGCACTCTGTATTCTACATAGAAATCTATGCCTTACAACTGACCACCCTGGAAGGTAGATATTATTCCTATCTTTTAGATAACTTTAGTAACTTATTTAGAGTCAAATAACTGAAAAGAATATGATTATGACCAGCTCTGCAGCCCATATTCTTCCCACTGTGTGAAGAGATAGGAAGCTTCATTGACTTTCAAAGACTCATGCCCAGTATTCTTCCTGGATTCATGAGAGGAAGGGACTCTTAAAATAACTTATTTTATTTTAAGATTTATTTATTTATGCATACAACAGCTGGGGTGTAGGCCAGAGGTGTTGTGGGATTGAGAGGATTGCCCAGAGACAGAGTGGGGAGCAGAACAGGCAGATGCACTGAAATACACAGCTGAGGGGAGCAGGAGGTGAGACAAGAGAGGTCTGCTGTGCCATACGGGTTAGCTCCCCGGCTGGGGATCAAACTCATGCTGCAGTGGCTGCTGATAGCTTCATAGTGCTGAAACTTAACCCCTTATTTTAGGAAGGCCCTAAAATAACTTATTTTAAAACTCATTATTTTACAATAGAAAAAACTATGGCTCAGAGTATTTGAGGGAGTCTGTACTTATGGTCAAGGTCAATCTCATATTCTGTTCCTGTAGATTCTGGTGGCTGCTTTTCTATTTCTGGGATAGTGACACAAACTGAATCCTTGTTATCACTTGCCTAGTCTATTGCAGTAGCCTCCTCACTGGTGTCTCTGCCTCTAGTACTAATCGTCTATACTGCTGTTTAAATGAACTTAATAAACATATACTTATCACACTAATGGGACATAATAGGATTGTGTTGATTAAAAGAGATAATACATGTAAAGTCCTTAGCATAGTACTGAGACCTTAACATCGCAAATACTTGCCATTACTTATACATAAGCCATAAAAAATCAAAAATCCTTTTTATTAGGTGGGGCTTGCTAGAAGCAGCCTGTGAGAAGAGGTTTCATATACAAATGATAATCTAAGATAATACTACCTGGAGAAATTGGTAGTGAAGGAAACAGGTCAGTGAAGGGGAAAAGATCCCAACAAAAACAGGATTTCAAGAGAAGTCACAGCATCAGCTGACTCTCAGAGGAACTCTGAAGTATACAGTAAATCTCAAAGTTTATTGCACCTTGAGACAGGGAAGCTGTATTTTATATTCCTGCTCTGTCATGGCTGTGAGTCACCCTGGGAGGGGCCTTAACTCCCAGACATATCTGACTGTTGGCCTGTGTAGTCTAAGAACCTAACATAATTACAATAATGTCCTCCAGAAGGTTTGAAGTGCAAGCTGATAGAGGCAAAACACACAGAGACCAGGAGTTAGGTTGAAAGGGAGGAATATTCCCAGGAGATGTGGGTAGAGTACCAGCAATGGCCATTACTTATCTTTGAGTTGAATCTCGCTACCTATTAAGTCTGTTTCTCACTTCCACTCTTCATTTACTCTGTACTTCAACCAAGCTACTCTGTTCACTCATTTACAGTGAACATGTGCCAGTCACTGCTCTAGGTGTTGGGGAAAAAACAAGAGCCTCTTTTCTAATAGAGTACATATTTTCCTGGAGGAGATAAATAATGATAATTTAATATAATTTCATATGATATCAGATTAGGATATGTATGAAGAAAAATCAAGCAGACTAAGAAGAGACATGACTTCTTTATTGTCACTTTAGTTTTTGTGGGTTTATTTTTTTAGATAAGAGTAATCAGAAGAGGTCTCTCTGAGGATGTGATGTTTCAACAAAGTCATTAAGTGAGGTGAAGAAGTAAACTAGGCTAATATTTAATGGAAGAGAATTTCAGAGGGAAAGAAGAGCATGTGCACAAGCTCTGAGGTGAGAATGCGCCTGCTTGTTTTGAGGAAACACATAAAGGTCATGGTGACTGATAGGTGATGGGAATAGGAAGAGGTAACATGAGAGAGAGCCAGGTACCATATGGTATAGGTCATGGAAACTGGAAGATCTATAGTTCATGATAGCTATGGTGAAAAGTTAACCAAAAGCCTTTTAATAGATGAGTGATGTGTTTGCCTCATTTTTCTAAGTGATAACTGTATGCAGGGATAGCAGGCATTTCTATTAAAAAGACTATCTAAAATAATTATCGACTTAAAATGGTATCCACTAGCCTGCTCATAATTTCCATGTATGTGATATTTGGGAAGGGCTCAGCTGGACTCTGCTCCAGATTGGTTGATATTCCAGGTTGGTTGCTGAACTCATTCATACTGAAGTAGTCAGGTGGCAATGAACTGGGTCTGGTTTGTTTTGGGAGGCCTCACTCACTTAACTCGTTCTGTGGCCAGAAGCCCCAGAGCCAGATTGCCTATCACAGCCAAACTCAGTGAGAAGAGACAGGAAAAGTATTTACAAGATGCGCTTTATTTTTAGAAAGTCAACAATCTGAGAGAATGACAAGTATGTTACCTAAAAACAAAGAACAACAACTAAAAAAACACCATTCTGCTATTTAAAGTCAGTGAATTATATGAGATGACACAGGGAGTAAGTTTATTTTTTTTAAGATTTATGTATTTATTTGTGCATAAAAGAACTGGGGTGTAGGCCATAGGTATGAGTGGGGAGTGAGAGAATTGACCAGGAACAGAGTGGGGAGCAAAACAGGCAGATCTACTGAAATACACTGCTAAGGGGAACAGCAAGAGGGGTCTGCTGCACCATACGTGAGTTAGCTCCCTCGCCGAGGACTGAACTCAGGCTGCAGCAGTGCTATTGTGATAGTGCTGAGACTTAACCCCATTGCCGTCAGGGAGATCTAGGGAGTGGTTTTAGATAAAGAATAGAATAGGTTCATGTCTTAGTGGCTCTTAGTTTGGGAGAAGAGCTAGATTTCACAGAAGGAGACGAACATGTTTAATATATTATTCAGCATAATATAACTAATGAAATAAGCATGGATGATAAGTGTTATGAAACAAAAACTATGTTTCATCCAATTCTGTTTACCTTCACTATTTAAAATGAAGAAAAGTCATTTGATTAACTTACATTTAATTTTTGGCAAAAGCCTCTTCCCGTCCAAATTCTCAAAAAAAAAAAAAAAAAAAAGAGAACAAAATAAAGAAAGTGTTGGATAGATCCCAAAATGTACTTTCTTTACAAATAAAATGCCTGCTGGAGGAATAGCTTATATAATCAGATTTATTACCTGCTTAGAGGAAGCCCTACATGATAGCCTTATCAGAAGTTTTATCTACTGCATATTTTCTTCTTCCAAATTTCACCGATTACCTTTTATTCATTTTTTACTATTTTTAATTGTTTATTTTTTTAAAAGATTTATTTATTTGTGCATACAAGAACTGGGGTTGTAGGCCAGAAGTGTTGTGGGTGTGTGTGAGAGGATTCACCAGAGACAGAGTGGGGAGCAGAACAGGCATACTGACTGAAATACACTGCTGAGGGGAGCAGTGGGCGAGACAGGAGAGGTCTACTGCACAATTTGGGAAGCTCCCTGGCCTAGGATCGAACTCGGACTGCAGTGGCTGGTGATAGCTGAGTGATAGTGCTGGTGATAGTGATAGTTGCTGGTGATAGCTGGTGATAGTGCTGAGACTTAACCCCTTACACCACCAGGGAGGACACAGCTTTTATTCATTTTTTAATAAAAAATATAGGAAATATTATAACCTTTGTGAAGGTCCAAATAAAAGCATCCTATTTTTTTGTTAGAATTCAAGCAAAATAAAAATAACATAAAAGGGTGAACAACAGAGATCAGAATATCAATTTTAATTTTGTCAAATGCTAATTTGGAGGACTTGGTTTAGTTTATGTGTCAAATGAATCTGCTAAACAAGCTTCTGAATTAAGTAGACTTACTTGGGCAGGTTCTGGACTTGGCAGGTCTCCAGCTGTTGGAAGAAGGCAAAGAGCTGCCCTGTGGAGAACAGGAGAAAATAACTGCTTCTGTGAAAAGTTCAGTCTCGAGGAAGAAAGGGAGTTCTGTTATATAAATTTTGTTTATTCTTCCCCAAATTGTACCCCAACCCAAATGGTATGAATGAAAGAGTAGAGGACAAAATGCATACACATTTAGAAAGAAGCATCAGAATGGGGAAAAGTGGTGTATAACACTCAGGAATTTGTAAATGCATATCATTGGCAATATTGTTATGGTTAACTTTTTTTGGCCTGAAAATGAATCGATAGAATATTACTAGAAGTGACTGGAATCCTTAGGAAAAACTGCTTTAAAATAAGATCTTTTAATCTGTGTCTTCATATGCAAATGGAATAAAATAAATTTACATGTATTTAGGAGGTGTTAGGGGATTGATGAGAAGAAATTTGGCAGAAGGATGAAGGGCATGACTTGAACTTGATTCTCCTATGGGCGATACAAGAAAATGGTGGAGAAAAGACTCCAAATGAAAAGTATATGGATAGCTGATCCATGAAAAAGGAGCCAAAAACACACATTGGAACAAGGATAGCCTCTTCAATAAACAGTGTTGGGAGAACTGGATAGCTGCATGCAAAAGAATGAAATTAGACCACTATCTCACATCATACACCAAAATCAATTCAAGATGGTTCAAAGACTTGGATGTAAAACCTGAAACCATAAAGTACATAGAAGAAAACATAGGTAAAACATTTCATGACATAAGCTTTAGTGATACGTTTATGGAGTCATCCCCAACAGCAAGAAAACCAAAAGAAAACATAAATAGTTGGGACTACATCAAACTGAAAATCTTCTATGAAGCAAAAGAAACCATTAAGTAAAACAAAAAGACACCCACCTGAATGGGAGAAATTATTTGCATACCATATATCTAACAAAGAACTAATATAGAAGATATACATAGAACTTATGAAACTCCACAAAAACAAAACAAATAGCCCAATTTAAAATGGTCAAAAGAATTTAATAGACACTTCTCCAAAGAAGACACTCAAATGGCCAAGAAGCACATGAAAAAATGTTCACAATCACTTATGATTAGGGACAAGCAAATCAAGACCATAATGAGATACCAGCTCATGCCTCTGAGAATGGCCCATATCAAAAATACCAGAAACACATGCTGGTGAGGATGTGGAGAAAAGGGAACCCTCCTGCACTGCTAGTGGGAACACAAACTCCTCCAGCCCTTATGGAAAGCGTATGGAGGTGTCTCAAAACATTAAACATGGATCTGACATTCAGCCCAATTAGTTCCATTCTTAGACATCTACCCTAAAAATTCAAAAACACTAATTTGAAAGGAAACGTGCACTCTTATGTTTATTGAAACACTATTTACTACAGCTAAATTATAGAAACAACTAAAGTGACCCAGAAGAGATGAGAGCATCAAGGTGTGGTATATATGCACACTGGAATATTAGTGATCAAAAAAGAAAAAATTATGCCTTTGTGGCAACATGGATAGAACTTAAAAGGTTAATACTAAGTAAAATAGGTCAGAAGGAGAAAGATAATACCAGATGATATCACTAATATGTGGAATGTAAAGTAACTAGGCTAATATTGACAGATAAATAAAAGCTTAAAAACTTACCCTTCATTGATAACCTGAAGCACCAAGGGAAGGAGGAAACAGTGGAGGGGTTAAAAAAAGGGGAAGTAAGCACACTAGCCTATAGTGGTTGAATATGGGTGAGTTGGTGGTGGGTGTGCTACAGTATTAATACCTGATTGGGATACCCCAATATTACCTCAATTAAAAAATTTTTGAAAAAGCATTCCCTGAAGAACCATGATGGAAACACAGGCTTAGATTAAATGTGTTGCTGTCCATAGTGAAAGGTTAGGGGGAGCAGGGGAATGACGCAATGTACATTTCAACATTCACAAATCCAGTGTTTGTACTATGGAGTGAATGGGCCGACATCTGGCATAGCGTGAGAATTTCTGACTTAACCCTCTTCTTCTCTCCTTCACTATAAAGCACACCATGTGGGGAATCTGCTACTATAATCAGAACCCTAAAAAGTTAAGTAGATAATTGAATTCTAAGTATCCCAAGCAAAAAAAATAGCAATCCCTTCTAATCTTTGCCCTAGGCACACTTCGAGTCATCCTTCCAAAGCCCACTTAGTTTTTCGAGATGGACAGCTCAGATTCCAGCAGCCCCTTAAGTGACCATCTCTTTGGCATTGGGGGTGGAGGGCATCCTCAATACGTGAACTATAGAACTGGGAAGCACATAAAAATTCTTTTTGATAATTCCATTTGAACAGAAGTTTAAGGATACATACCACTTCCCTCTGGATATGTTAACTGTTTTTTAATGATGTTATCCGATATTTTAACAATGTGCACAGAGCACCAGAGCTTTAAGTTTGTTGTTTAAATATCTTTGATGCTATGTCATAACAAATTAGTTTCTAAATGTTGCCAATTTGGCAGACAAAGCTGATTATTTCCTGCAATCACACTGCATATGTGCACAAGATTATAATTAATGATCAGGGATGCCAGCCATACTTTAATAATGATCCTTCAGTGGTTAGGAGCCGATTAGAACTACTGACATTTGTGCCCTCTATTGGGACAGAGGCGAGAGAAAGGAGGCAGTGAATCTGGATAGATCTATCAGTGTCAGAGAATCAATAGTTTACTGATTTCTGTTATAAATGTGAAGATTCTGGGGGAGTTATTGACAAAGCTGCTGCTGTGAATATTAACAGAGTGTTTATGTAGCCTTCACTGAAGCAGTGCAAGTCCTAATTAGATTGGAATTGGTCTTTTGGCAACTTTGCAATATTGCTTCCTCAACATACCAGTATGCCACACGAGGACTCTGAGGAGACTAGTGATATGTTTCAGAAGAACTATGTTAGCTTAAAATGTCAGGATATCAAAGGTGTTTTCATCATTGTGAAATGAGATTTAAGATTTAGGCTTTTCAAAAGGCAATGTTTTCTTTCTCTTTCTTGGCAAAAATGTCCCCATCAAGTGAAGGTCTTAAATAAACATGGTAGCATTGGAGATAAAATAAGAGGTAGAGTAGGATGAGGAAAGAGGGAGGAAAAAAGCAAGCTACAAAAATGGAACTTAGGGCCTCCCTGGTGGCGCAGCAGTTGAGTGCTGCGCTGTGGAGCTGTCAGCAGCGCGCTATGCGAGTTCGACGCCCAGCCAGGGAGAATCCCACATGGCGCGGCAGACCTCTCCTGCCTGGCCCGCTGCTCACCTCAGCAGTGTATTTCTGATCTGCCTGTTCTGCTCCCCACTCTGTCTCTGGTGAATCCTCTCGCCACCCCACATCTCTGGCCTGTACCCCAGCTTGTGTGTATAAATAAATAAATCTTTAAAAAAATGGAACTTATTTTAAGAAAGTAATCTAAAACTCTGGAGTTCCAAAGCAATTAAAGTTAAGAATTATCCCTTGATTAACCAAAAGATTCATCCTGGCATAATTTTAGATTCTCTAGTATTAAAAATATAATTTGATTTGCTCACTTTTTAGGGCTGTCTCCTCTGTACTTTGAGGTAAATATATGGTCCTATGGACCTTTTAGGGATGCTGCTTTCTATGATTTTAAAAACCTTTGAATAATTCCAATTCCTATTCCATCACGTCTTTCATCATCCCAAGGTAAATTTACTCTACTTTCTAATGAAAGGACTATGTGATGATTAAACTCTTCTAGTGGACATATGGAGATAATTTCAAACAAAATTTTAAAGAGCAAAAATAAAGCAAGGCCCTGACATCTAATGTCATGCAACCATTTTCAGAGTATGCCAAGAAAATCACAAGAGCCTGCTTTCTTAACCTTGAGTTGGATGTCACTTTACTGGACTTATTTTTCAAGTAGATTCTTAATTTAGAGTACTTAATCTCTCATCTAAAGTCGTTTTGGGAGTGGGGAAGAAGGATTTGAGTACATATTTGATAAACCAGTTTGAACAGATGTCAAATTGAAGACATTTCAATTTGACAATGTAAGACATTTCAATTTGACAATGTAACAGTTTCTTTGCTTCTTCTCCTTGTTAAGATAGGGATAGGCATGGAGACAAAGTTACCTTGAGGATACCAGACTAACTCTGTCAATCCCTTGGGATCTCTGCTGGCTCCTAAAGCAGACTAAGTAGTCTGTGTATGTAGGTATTCATCAATAACTTTTTTCTAAGACTTTCTTCACTCTTGGGAAAGAGATATGGGAGTGAATCATGGAACTTCATGGTGCTCAGTACTTAGTCTTTGATCAAAATGTTTAAATTTTTAAAAAGTGTCTTACTATTTGTTAATCTATCCTTTTGAGGAATAATTTATGTGGAACAAATTTAATTCATTTAAATATAAACTGTGATGGAATTTGATAAGCATATACAATTCTAGAAAATGCACATTCATATATAAAAATACAAAGAAATCAACAGTTGTATGGGGCAGTGACAGAAGGAAAAAATGACTATGAAGTATAGAAATGGAAATGGAAATATACTCTATCTTGATTGTGGTGGTTGTTTCATGGATATAGTAATTTTTTGATCCAGAACTTTCTGAAATCATCATGTCTCTGGATTATTAACTGTGTGAACCATTGATTTAGTCCTGTTTGTATGTGTTTGCTTTCTGGGTTTTTTGCTCTCAATTTCTTCCCCTTTTTTTGAGTTTTAGAATTCTTAATAGGAAAAACTTAGAAAAAAAATTGACCTGTGTTTAGTCTGGAAATCACATCAATGTAGATTGATTATATTAGCTTTATTAAATTGATATTTGCACAGTCGAAAGTAAATGCTTGGCATAATTATAAAAATTAGACTTTGTATCATGTACTTTAAATCACATATAGAAAAAACTTGAAACATCTCCTAAATGTGACCAGATTCTGGGACACTTCAGTGACTGGGCACTTGTGCTTTGGAAATGAAGTTAATAATTCCTTTGTTATATTATTCTACAGCAGTGTATATATGTGGGCACTAAGCATAGTCTAACTACATGAAGACAGTAAATTTGATTGATTCTGACCTGATGTTTAAATGGGAATTAACCTGACAAGAGTCAATTTGGGAAACTTCAGCTCTCTCTGAAATTGCCATGTATTCTCTTCTCTATTCCTATACTTTTATCAAAATGGATCTCAAATTCTTCATTCACATTTATAGAGTGTTTACTACTAGTACATTTTAGGAATGTCCCCTCTCTAGGAATATTTACATTTCAATGAGGTTATAGTATGGAAGCTGAAGGCAGGAAGCTCAGAAAAGGGAATATCTTAGTTAATGAAAGGAAGGACATTTTAGGTTTCAAAAAGACTTTCTAGTGCCCCTATTTTTAATCATGATGATGAAGGATATGTATTGCATAGGTTTTCAGTGGCCAAGATATCTTAAAGAAAACTTCAACAGAGGGCCTCCCTGGTGGTGCAGCAGTTGGGTGCTGCACTTTGGAGCTGTCGGCAGCGGTGACGTGAGTTCGATGCCCGGCTGGGGAGATTCCCATATGGCGCGGCAGACCTCTCCTGCCTCTCCCGCTGCTCCCCTCAGCAGTGTATTTCCGATCTGCCTGTTCTGCTCCCTGCTCTGTCTCTGGTGAGCCCTCTCACTGCCCCATGCCTCTGGCCTGTACCCCAGCCTGTATGCAGAAATAAATGAATCTTAAAAAAAAAAAGAAAGAAAACTTCAACAGAGAACTGATACCATGTGGCCCTATTTTTGTAGAAAATATGGCATTCCCACCAGCAGTATAGAAGAGTTCCTTTTTCTCCACATCCTCGCCAGCATTTGTTGTTGCCTGTTTTTTTTAATGTGCGCCATTCTCACTGGCGTGAAGTGGTATCTCATTGTGGTTTTGATTTGCATTTCCCTGATTATAAGTGATGTTGAACATTTTTTCATGTAGCTGTTGGCCATTTGCTTTTCTTTGGGGAAGTGTCTTTTTAGCTGTTCTGCCCATTTTTTGACTGGATTGTTGATTTTGTTTTTGTTGAGTTGTGTGAGCTCCTTGTAGATTTTAGTTATCAGTCCTTTATCAGTTGTATTGTGTGCAAAGATTTTCTCCCAATTAGTAGGGTGTCTGTTTGTTTTGATTATTGTCTCTTTTGCTGTACAGAAGCTTTTTAGTTTGATGTAGTCCCATCTGTTTGTCTTTTCCTTGACTTCCTTTGCTTTTTGTGATGTATCTTTAAAGATTTTGCTGAAATGTATGTGGTGTAGTTTTGCCTATATTTTTTTCTATAAATTGTATGATTTCAGGTCTTACATCCAGGTCTTTTATCCATTTTGAGTTGATTTTTGTGCATGGTATGAGGTAGTAGTCTAGCTTCATTTTTTTGCTTGTAGCAGTCCAGTTTTTCCAGCACCATTTATTGAACAAGCTAACCTTGTTCCAATTGTATATTCTTCGCTCCTTTGTCAAAGATTAGTTGTCCATAGGTATGTGGATTTATTTCTGGGTTTTCTATTCGATTCCATTGGTCTGCGCTTCTGTTTTGGTTCCATTACCATGCTGTTTTAATTATTATGACTTTGTAGTATAGTTTGAAATCTGGGAGTGTAATCCCTCCATTTTCTTCCTTTTTAGTCAGGAGAGCTTTGGCTATTCAAGGTTTTTTTTTGTGGTTCCATATGAATTTCATCAATGTTTGTTCTATTTCTTTGAAGAATGTCATTGAGATTTTTATCGGAATAGCGTTGAATCTGTAAATTGCTTTTGGTAGTATGGCCATTTTGATAATGTTAATTCTTCCAATCCATGAACATGGGATGCCTTTCCATTTTTTTGTGTCCTCCTCTATTTCTCTTAATAGGGTCTTATAGTTTTCTTTGTATAAGTCCTTTACCTCTTTTGTTAGGTTTATTCCCAGGGATTTGATTTTTTTGTTTGTTTGTTTCCATTTTGAAGGGGGTGATTCTCTTGATTTCTTCTTCTTCTGACTGAGTGTTTGTATTTAGGAAGGCTCCTGATTTTTGTGTGTTGATTTTGTATCCTACTACCTTACTGAACTGGCAAACTGATTCAACCACTATGGAAAGCCATATGGCATTTCCTCAAACTAATAAACGTGGAGCTATCATACAACCCAGCAATACCACTTTTGGAAATATACTCAAAGGACACAAAAACACTAATCCAAAAGGAGGCATGCACCGGTATGTTTATTGCAGCACTATTTACAATAGCAAAGGTATGGAAACAACCCAGATGCCCAAAAATAGATGACTGGATCAAGAATATGTGGTAAATATACACAATGGAATAGTATTCAGCATTCAAAAAAGATAATCACATGCAATTCACAGCAACCTGGATGGAACTAGAAGGGATCATGCTCAGTGAAATAAGCCAAAAGGAAAAAGAAAAATATTGAATGGTCTCACTTATAACAGGAATATAGGGGAACCAAATACAAGAGTGACAATCAGCGAGGGGTGGGGGGGACTGGGCCTCAGAATGGGGGAGAGGGGAGCAAAAGGGACTGTGGTGATGGTACACAGGTGAATTGGTGGTGGGAAACCAACGGGGAATATACAGTAATGTAAAAGTCACAAATAAAAATAACAATTAAAAAAATAAAATAAAATGGAATGAGAAAAAAAAGAAAATATGGCTTAAGACTTCAATTAAATAGCAGCATAGAAAATCCATGGGTTTTTCTTTTGACCTAGATTTTTAAACAAGTACTTTCCAGTGCCTGTATAATATCTGAACACTATTTTATTAACAAGTATTTATTGAGTCTTGTATATTTTTAGCTTTGTCTAAAAGAAATATGAGACATAGCCCTAACCCTTATAAAATTTATAATGGAAAAGAATTAAAGAAAATTCATTACTGAGTTTCAATGGAATTTAAGAAGAGCTCAAAGTAAAAATAAAATTTACTTTGAAAGGTAGATTTTCCTAACTGTGTTTGAAAGATAGACAAGTTTTGCAGCTCAGCAGAAAGTCAGTGGGGATGGGGAAAAATCATTCATTTTCCTGAAGAGGAGAAGGCATTCTCGTAGAAGATGCTGTGCTCTCTTCTGTGGTGAGTCTCCAAAGCACTTTGAGACATTCCCCTTCAGAAGTGAGTGACTTTTATTTATGGACTTTTTTTTTTTTTAGTCTTTCTTTTGATTCCTGTTAGCATCATACAGTGTACTGTGATGTGAGAAATACCTGCCTAAGTGTCATTTAAGGCTACCCTAGAATTTTCAGGAACCAATTCAGTCCTAGTAAATCAGAATCTGCATTTCGCCAATATCTCAGGTGATTCAACTTCATGCTAAGTGTTAAGAACTACTGCTCTAGACAAATATTTCCACATCCTAGAATCATTCGGGAAGCTATAAAAATGCTGACATTTGAGCCTCTCTCTATGGCCTTTCAGCAAAAGTCTGGTGAATGGACAGAACCTGGACATCAGAACAGTTGGAGCTGTTCTTGGGCCAGTGTACGCTCAGGGTGAGCAGCAGCATATAAACTGCTGTTATCACTGCACTTAGAGCAGCAGCAGGTGGAGGCTTAGAGTATCTCTCCATGCTTTATAAATTCACATTGCTTGAGTTGCTTTACAAATTCTCATTGAGTGCACAGAAAATATTAGCATATCCTTTTAATCTGTGTGTGAAAATTTAATTAGGCATTGTTTGAGGAGCTGCTCTAGAGACTGACTTTTCCTTTCTCAAGATTCCTCTTCAGACAGGTTTGGCAGTGTAAAATGTTAAACACTGAGGTTTTTGGTTCCCTTAAGGAATATGCAGTAACAACATTTGATCAAAGATAAATATGATGAAGTGAAATAGGATATACTGTAAAAGAAACATGTTCTCCTTATATGAGAATTCATCTGAAATTCTCTTCTTTTTGGGCAACTTCCCTAGTGAATAAGGATATTTTTATCTTTTAAAATAATTAATTCTTTTGTGTTTATCTTGAAGCTTAAGTGGGAAAGAATTATTTAATCATTAGTGTGATTAAAAAATAACCATGATTTACAAAAAAATCACAAGTACTAAATAAAATAAAATGTTACATCCTAGAAATTTAGGAAAACAAAGATAATCAATATATTGAAGAATAAATTTAATATACTTTTTCCCTTTCTTTTGAAACTTACTGAACAGGTTTATGATCTGAAATTTGAATTATAACTAACAGATTCAGGTTTCTGTTTTCCTATATATTATTGATACAAATTAATTTCTTTGAATTATATTGTTTTTTCCCCCACTTATATGCCTGCTTATATTATACCTCAGTAACCTAAGCATTCTCAGTATGCTTAAGTATATACTGAAGGTCAAAATAAAAAAAATCAGATGACCTTCATTATCAAAGATCATAGTATCCTGAAGTTAGGAGGATAAGCCAATGGATATAAATTTATTTCACAGATCACGTTTTATTTTCTTCATCAAATATTCTTGACTTCTATATGTATGCATCTTAACTTATTCTTTTATAATACTTTTAAGCTTAAGGGATAATTGACAAAATAGTACCAGGGACAGAACTTTCATAATGGTAAAGACCTCTGAAAATGCCCTTATTTAAATAGCACTGGCAAAAATTGTCAAAATAAACTTTTTCAGAATTCTAAAAATAAGCTAACGGTATCAAAAAATCCAAGGAGAGTTTATTCAGTGAAATGACTGCATCTTGAAGGAACAGTGGATTTTGTGGCATTTTTATCAAGCCTTATTTCCATCTGCTTCTCACTAATACTGTGGTATACCTGAAAACCAGCAGTGTGACATTCACTGGAAGGAGAATATCAGCTGTATCCCTAGGGTATTTGTCAGTCAGCATCAATTGCTTAACATTGCTGTGACCTGAGGTAGTGCTATCATTTTAATCACAAGAAGGTTAGAAACAAAAAGGAAGTTATATAATGTAAAAGCACTATTTTTACTACTTACCTATATAGCCATTTTACCAGAAATAATTTTATTTCATTATAGGGAATGTATTCTAATATTTTGTTTCACTGTGAATGTCTAAGTATAGGCTTAGTTTTTAAAGAATAGTTTTGCTAGATACAGAATACTTAACTGACAGTCTTTTTCTATAGCACTTTGAAGATGCCCCCTCCATTGCCTTCTGGTCTCTGTGGTTCCTGTTGAGGTTAACTATTAATCTTAAAAACCTGAGTTTGGCATTTTTAAATTCCACACATAAGTCATATCATACAGTGCTTATCTTTTTCCTGTCTGTCTTATTTAATTTAGCATAAAATTCTCAAGGCCTACTCATATTGTCACAAATGACAGGATTTCCTTTTTTCTCATGGTGAAATAATGTTTTGTTTGTGTGTTTGAGTATGGGTGTGTATTTTAATCCATTCATCTATCTACTGGTAGACACTTTGGTTGTTTACATGTCTTGGCTATTAGTGTAATACTGAAGTGAGCATGAGAAAACAAATTTCTCTTCAAGAGCCCTTTGTATGTATGTATAAATCCAGAAGTGGGATTGTTGGAACATATGGTTCATTTTTATTTTAGCTTTATTTTTAATATTCCCCAGTTTTATTGAGATATAACTGAGATATAGCATATTAATTTACAACATGATAAGATTTACAACATATTGGTTTGATATATGTATATAGAATGAAATGACTATGACAGTAAATACAGTTAATGCCAATAACTTTGTAGTTACACATTTTTTCCCTTGTGATGAGAACTTTTAAGATCCACTCTCAATTTTCAAAAATACAATACAGTATTATTAACTAGAGTCATCATGCTGTACATTTCATTCCCAGAACTTAATTGCCTCATACTATAAGTTTGTACCTTTTGATCACCTTGATCACCTTCACCCATTGTACTCATGACCCCCACCCCACCCCTTGTTGTGGCAACCACCAATATCTTCTCCGTAGCTACTAATTAAGTTCTTTTAGATCCTGCATATAAGTCAGATCATACACTATTTGTCTTTTTCTGTTTGACTTACTTCAGTTAGTATAATGCCTTCAAGGTCCATCCATGTTAGTGTAAGTGGCAGGATTTCCTTCTTTTTATATATATATACAAACACACACACATATACATACATACATATATATAACGTACATTAAACTATATATGTATATATATGTGTGTGTGTATATATATATATATACACACACACATATATTAGAGTGTGTGTATGTGTGTGTATATATATATATATATATATAAAACATATACTAGAGTAACTGCTAATGGAGTAGTACAGGTATTTTAGAATTAGACTGTGGGGATTATTGCAAAATTCTGCTAATATATTAAAATGACTTAATTGTACACTTTTAAATGGTGGACTTTATGATAGATAAATTATATCTCAATAATGATGTTATTTTAAAAAAATACCAAGAGTTTACACATATCTTCCACCTATACACCACAAATTTTTATTTTTGGGCTCTTTGAAGTTTGTCTTTTCCATCAAATTTCATTGATTTTTAAATTATTTACATATTATATAATTTTGGGACTACATCATTACCCTTCCATACGTGTACATGCTTCACTTACCCTCCATTTTAGCTCCAGGGCCAATGCTCTATCACCTTCTCTCCTTTATGCCTTTTTCTCTTGCCCCCTTCTGTCCATAACAGTATATTCTTCAAAGAGTTTGAGAATTAGTTTTGCCCTACTTTGCCAGTTTATTATCTAGGTTATTTATATTCATTAATGAATCGTAGATCTCTTTCACTTTCTGACTTCAATTAGCTAAGATCATCCATTCTGTGTCAAAAGACACTATTTCTTCTTTTCACTCTCTCTCACTTACACCTACAAACCCCCCCCCCCCATTACTGATGATGTTGATGTTAACTTTGATCATTTGATTATAGATACTCTGCTTTAGGGTACCTGTTTTCCACATTTGCATTTATTTATTTATTATTTTTAATTATTTTTTTTTACATTGTGTATTCCCCTTGGGTAACCCACCACCGATTCACCCATGACCCATCACCATTTTCCCTTGTGCTCTTTTCTTCCCCATTTTGAGCCCTTATTCCCCCCCTCCCTCGCTGGGTGTCTCTCTCTTGTTTGGTTCCCCTATATTCCTGTTATGAGTGAAACCATTCGATATTTTTCTATTTCTTTCTGGCTTATTTTGCTGAGCATGATCCCTTCTAGCTCCATCCAGGTTGCTGTGAATTGCATGTGTTTATCATTTTTGAATGCTGAATAGTATTCATTCCATTGTGTATGTGTACCACATCTTCTTGATCCAGTCATCTATTTTTGGGCATCTGGGTTGATTCCATACCTTAGCTATTATAAACAGTGCTGTAATAAGCATACGGGTGTGTGCATCCTTTTGGTTTAGTGTTTTTGTGTCCTTTGAGTAGATTCCCAAAAGTGGTATTGCTGGGCGATCTCCATTTTTAGCAGTTTGAGGCAATGCCATACCGCTTTCCATAGTGGTTGGACCAATTTGCATTCCCACCAGCAGTGTGTTTTTCTCCACATCATCTTCAGCATTTGCTGTTGTCTGTTTTTTTAATGTGCGCCATTCTCACTGGTGTGGGGTGGTATCTCATTGTGAGTCTGGTACTGAATGCCAGCCTCCCTGAGGGTAGTAATGTGATTATGTTAATGAGCCCTGTCTCGGAAGTTTCACTCCCACTGTGTTTACTCAATTCTAGGGAAGGATGGTGGCAGGCTTCTGAATGGCACCACAAAAGCTTCTTCCCTTTGTTCAAGATTAACCTAATGGTGGGCGCAGATCCTGCTGGAGGTGGGTGGACCCAGGTAGTTCCGATGGAGCCTGGGAGGAATGTGCCCTGCTTGGCAACCGTTCCGCTCACTCTGACTGGAGGAGGCTACTGGCGAGGCGCGTCCTGTGCTTTCTCTGGGACTCCACAGACGCTGTAATGGCAACGCGGTTCCAGGTGGTGCTGGGCGGGCCCAGGCAGTTCCTGGACACACGGGGCACAGGAGGAAGGTACCCTGTTGGCAATCGCTCTGTTCGGCTCTGATTGCTAGGGGGCTCCTGGCAAGGCACACAATGCACTTTCCCTGGCTCCCCAGACCCTCTAATGGCGACATGGCTCCAGATGGTGCTGGGCTGCTGACCCAGGCAGTTCCCGGTCGGGGCAGGGGAGGAGGGTGCCCTGCTTCATGAATGCTCCACTCACCTATGACTGAGCCACATTTGTATTTAATCAGTATCTCTTGGGTAGATATTTTGGGATGGTGTAAGTGTCCCATTTTTTTTCAATCATGACTTTATCTACTTAGTTTTAGCTTGAAAATATGTATGTATTTTTAAAAAGCATAGGATGTTAGACCAAGGTGTTTGTGTGTTAGGGGTGGGAATGTTTGGGAGGTATTGCAAAGATACAGAAAATTCAGAACCAAAGGGCCAAACATAAATTTTGACATTCCGATTAAGTCCTTACTAAATTGGATTTCACATGAATTCTACTTCTGAGAAATGAATTAAAATAACTGAATTTTCATTTAACAATAAAAATCTTAAGAGAAATATAAAATTGAATAACTGATACCATGAAATAAAAGTTCCAAACTAATATCTTTTTTAACTGAGTTCTACAGTGTAGAGGCACGAAGACACCAGGAGCACAGGTTCTCTAAAGACCTGCACAGATGGGTCAAAGGGAAAGGAGTCCAGGAGCCCTTGGTGGCATTTTAGGTTTTTATTTTTTTATTTTTTAAATATATATATTTTTATTGTTATTTGTATCTTTTACATTTTGTATTCCCCTTGGGTAACCCACCACCAATTCACCCGTGATCCATCTCCGTGGTCCCTTGTGTCCTTTTCAACTCCATTTTGTGCCTTTATCCTCCCCCTTCCCCCACTCCCCCAAGTGTCTCTCTCCTATTTGGTTTCCCTATAGTCCTGTTATAAGTGAAACCATTTGATATTTTTCTCTTTCTTTCTGGCTTGTTTTGCTGAGTATGATACCCTCTAATTCCATCCATGTCACTGCAAATTGCATGTGTTTATCTTCTTTGAATGCTCAATAGTATTCCATTGTGTATATGTACCACATCTTCTTGATCCAGTCATCTATTTTTGGACATCTGGGTTGCTTCCATACCTTTGCTATTGTGAACAGTGCCACAGTGAACATACATGTGCATGTATCCTTTTGGATTAGTGTTTTTATGTCCTTTGGGTAGATTCCCAAAAGTGGTATTGCTGAGTCGTATGGAAGCTCCATGTTGAGCAGTTTGAGGAATCGCCATACAGCTTTCCATAGTGGTTGGATCAGTTCACATTCCCAGCAGTGTAGAAGAGTTCCTTTTTCTCCACATCCTTTCCAGCATTTGTTGTTGCCTGCATTTTTAATGTGTGCCATCCTCACAGTTGTGAGGTGGTATCTCATTGTGGTTTTGATTTGCATTTCCTTGATTATAAGTGATGTTGAAATTTTTTTCATGTACCTGTTGGCCATTCGCTTTTCTTCTTTGGAGAAGTGTCTTTTTAGTTCTTCTGCCCATCTTTTGACTGGGTTAATGGCTTTATTTTTGCTGAGTTGTGTCAATAGATGCTGAGAAAGCATTTGGCAAAGTGCAACACCCATTTATGATAAAAGCCCTTGAAATCCTTGGGATAGAAGGAACATACCTCAACATAATAAAAGCCATATACGACAAACCCACGGCTAACATTATCCTCAACGGTGAGAAGCTGAAGGCCTTTCCCCTAAGATCAGGAACAAGGCAAGGATGTCCACTCTCACCATTGCTTTTCAATGTAATACTGGAAGTCCTCACCAGAGCAATAAGACAAGAAAAAGACATTCAAGGAATCCAAATAGGAAAAGAAGAAATTATACTGTCTCTGTTTGCAGATGATATGATAATATATATACAAAACCCTAAAAACTCCATAGAAAAACTACTCAAAATTATAGACCAGTTCAGTAAAGTACCAGGATACAAAATCAACGCACAAAAATCAGTAGCCTTCCTATATGCAAACACCCAATCTTAAGAAGAAGAAATTAAGAAATCCACCCCCTTCAAAATCAAAACCAAAACGATCAAATATCTGGGAATAAATCTAATAAAAGACATAAAGGACTTACAAAAAGAAAACTATAAAACACTGTTGAAAGAAATACAAGAAGACACGAGAAAATGGAAAGATATCCCCTGCTCATGGATTGGAAGGATTAACATTATCAAAATGGCAATCCTACCAAAAGATATTTGCAGATTCAATGCTATTCCAATAAAAATCTCAATGACATTCTTCCAAGAAATAGATCAAATACTGATGAAATTCCTATGGAACCACAAAAAACCTCACATAGCTAAAGCCCTCCTGACTAAAAAGAAAGAAAACGGAGGAATTTCACTCCCTGATTTCAAACTATACTATAAAGCTGTAATAACTAAAATAGCATGGTACTGGAACAAAAACAGATACACAGACCAATGGAACCAAATAGAATATCCAGAATTAAAGCTGCATATCTATGAACAACTAATCTTTGACAAAGGAGCAAAGAAAATGCAGTGGAACAAGGATAGTCTATTCAATAAATGGTGCTGGGAAAACTGGACAGCCACATGCAAAAAAAATGAAGCTAGACTACTGCCTCACACCCTGCACAAAAACCAACTCAAAATGGATAAAAGACCTAGACGTAAGACCTGAAACCATAATATTTATAGAAGAAATGTAGGCAAAACTCTACACGACATACATCTCAGCAAAATCTTTAAAGACACATCCCCCAAAGCGAAGGAAGTGAAGGACAAGATAAACAGATGGGATTACATCAAAATAAAAAGCTTCTGTACAGCAAAAGAGACATTAACCAAAACAAACAGACACTCTACCAACTGGGAAAAGATCTTTGCACACAATACATCTGATAAAGGACAGTTTTAGGTTTTTAATGGTTTCTTGTAGAGAGGCAACCAGGTACAGCGTAGGCAATGGAGCTGGGGGGAGGGGGTGATGGGGGAAGAGGCTAGCAGGCCTCTCAGCCCCCAGTGAGTCTTTGTTCTCACTCTCCCTCACGCTCTCCCTCGTGCTCTCCTCTTGCTCTTGCGTTCTCGTTGTCCTGTCTCTTGCTCTCTCCCACTCTCTCACTCTCTGGTGGCGTCCCGTGGTCTCTCTGCTGCACCCCACTGTCCTCTGCTCCATGCGCTATTCTATGCTGATGATCTACTACTGCCGCTGCTGCTGCTACTGCTTCTTCCAATTATAACCCCAGTTTCTGGCTCAGGTGTGCCCACTCACACATGCCCACACCCTACTCCAGGTGCCCACCATCAGGCATGTGTGTAGGCCTGCAGAGGTCTATCCTTGAAGGGAGGGCGGAAAAACCTGATGACTCTTTTCGTTTACCTTACATACGGGTTTTCTTTTATTAAATTCAATATTTATGTTTCTTAAATATTGTCTGTTGCTTCTTAGTTTCCACACACTGAGTACTTAAAAGTCATGTTATATAACATTTACTCTAACCCAAAATCATGTTATGTAACATTTAATCTAACTCCATTTAATCACTACAGTATATACAGAAGTATATTATTCGTCTGTTTATCTGACATTTTAAATTGTTCATAACTAAGTACACACACACCACTGAACCAAATCTTGGATCTTAAGGCCTCTGTTTCCATAGCATTCAAAACCTGTGGGATAGACAGATCCTGAAGTAGGACCTTTAATAAATGCACTTTCATCCTTATTCTTCTGCTTTGCTAACCCACAAAGGACTCTCGTCTCATGAAGATTCAGCTTTTAAGTATTTCCAAGAAAAAGAATATCCAGGTTGTTTCTTATAATCTGTGAAATAAGTAGGCTAAAACTGTCACAATTACCAGAAGTTTTGCTGTCTTTCAGATGAAGTTTGTCTATCAGAATCACATGTCTCACCAAGAGCTTAATTCAGAGAGAAAATTCCTCAAAGAAATTCCTCAAAGTTTTTTTAATCACCTACAATCTCAGCTGTATCTACTTTAAATAGCCATAACCAACCAAATGAAAATCTCATGTTGAAGTGTTCTTCTTACCAGGAAGATAATTGCTTTAGGTTCAAGCTAGTGCTTCTCTATAACATCTTAATACTCTCTGAACCTGTTAAGTTCCATACCTAACAACCTTGTACTGAGATATGTACACTTTTATGATAATGAGACTCCATTTTGATATAGGTCTTTTTCTGATTTTAATCTCCTATATATCCTTTACAGTAACTATGAAGGTAAGATTCATTATCCACATTTAGCCTTATTTATCCCTCTTTAGAAATTTGGAAATTATAACTTAGTGAAGGTATTTCTGGAGAAATTCAGGTCTTGTGTGTTTGATTCCTTTACTCTTTGTTGTATTGTATTATCTCTCCATTTCTTAATGAAGGGAATGATTTTGAACACCAAGGAACACGTGTTATCTATTTTATATGAAACAAATCTGCAGGTATAGTGTGTGGGGCCACATTAATGCAACTCTGAATTCTCTGATCTTGTAAGTCAAAATTCTTTGACTTGTTTACTAAAAGGCTTATTCCATTTTAATATATATTGCATTTTATATGAAGTATAGTAATGGAGATTGGCAAGTCTTATAAAGCAATAATTCCTATGAATACTAAGTCAAGATAAATTAATGCTAAATAAATGGTTATAAATATATATCAGTGGTTTAGAATTTGTGTGTGATTGGATTAACTTAATTATATTGATATGTTAAAACTAGTTAAACACATCAATAAGCCCCTACTTGTATATACTTTAAATAGCTTAACAGATTTAAAAGCAGTTTCAATTACTGTGCTTCACTTTGTTGATCATACTGAGATATATCCATATATATATATAAAATACCAAAGAATCATATCTACGTATATATACACATATATACATATTTATGTATATATACGTATATATACGTAGATATGATTCTTTGGTGTTATATTTATGTATGTGTGTGTATATATGTATATATATGATTCTTTGATGTTTGATTTATACATTTTATTCAGGCCACCTCATGTTTTTGAGCTCATAGTAAAATTTACTATTCTTTTTTTGTGGCCATGGGCCATACTCACATAATTCTCAATAATTGAAGTGGCACCTTGAGCTTAAAAAACATGAAAGCAATAGGGGTACACGTTGCACTCAGACTCTATGCTATTCATGTCAGAAAGACATTCTGAGTTCAACTCGTCTGGTTTGGCTCAAAATATTCTTATGTCCACCTTTGTGGAGTAATTAGAATTATACTTTCTTTTTGAACGTGTATGAACTATTTTGTCTTAAAAAATCAAAGTAGAATAATATTCTGAATATCTTATGTGAAAGCTCCATGAAGGCAGGACAGTGGATGTCTTAATCTCTGATTTATCTTCACTACCCAACATACAGTGAGAATTTAATGTAATTTTCTATATAAATAAATGTACAAGTGAACAAACTCTTCCTGATATGAGAGAGATCAAATTTGGGAATGGACATTGGGGACTGAACACAGTGGAATGTGGATCATTAAAAAAGTCATTTTAATAATTCTACTCTAGCCCATGTAAGTAGGTAACTATGAAGCTTGTACTGGATTTTAGCCATTTGATATTTCTTAACTTCTTACTGCCTGAAGTATACAAATGGCATATGTTAATCTCTGTCTGTCAGAAGATTTCTCAAGATGTTTCATAGCTTGTTTTAATCATTTTTCTGTAATACTTTCTAGAGTATCACATTATTATTTGACAGAGTGATAATTAACCCTGGTCTTCATTAAACAGAGAAGATATATGAGTTTTAAGTATTCTTAGTAATGAGATATATTCATAATCAAATTAAAATCTAATGTATCAGTGATGAGTATATTATAGGACATACTAATTTCATTTATATTCATTCATCCAACAAATGTTATTCACAGTTACGATTATTTTACTGTGTGCTAAATAATGTTTACTGAAGTATTTCAGTGGCCTTTGATACATTATCATTATTTGATCTGTGGAAAATAAGAGTGGAATTAGCTTGACATGAATGTATCTATGCTTGGTGTTAGCCTGTTAGGGGCAGGTGTTCAGAATTTTTAACATCTGTCTTTGCTAGATAATGAATAGGTAATCAATAAATAACTTCTAATTGGTATAGTGATAGATGCCTTCTATAGAAAGTGTCTATAAATTAGAAAGGATGATCTATGTTAAATTGAATAAATATAATAAAATAAGCTTAGTAACTAAAGTGGTAGATTATATTATTATTTCCATTTATTTGTTCCCCTTCCTTTCACAAGATCATATATTCTTTTTAGTCCCCGTGAGGCTGGCAGTGCCTCCTTGTGGGATAATATACAGCACTACATTGACATGAGACTTGGCCATTTGTCTTGCTTTTACCAATGCAATGTGAATAAGAATGATGCATATTCCACATTAAGACAGACACTTTAATAGCCATTGTGTGGTTCCATTCTGACTCTTTTCCTCTTAGCACTAGGTCAAGAAAGGAGTTGCTTGCAAAATCAGAGTCTGCACAAAGTATGGAGATTCGGAACCATGACTGACCCATTGGTAATGTAACATGATAGAGAAATGAACATTTGTTATATTAAGATGCTATAATTTTGGCATTTTTGTTTCTGCAACATTATTTAACTAAAACTGACTAATACAAATAGCATGGTTACTACATGTCCATCTGCATGTCCACTTGCTTGCTGTGTGCTGTGTTCTTGCCCTCTCTTGGGACCATTCTTTTTTTATTATTTTTTTATGTCTTTTACATTTTGTATTCCCCTTGAGTAGCCCACCACCAATTCACCCGTGATCCATCTCCATGGTCCTTTCTGTTATTTTGTATTCCATTTTGTGCCCTTATCCTCCCCCCACCCCCACCCTCTGAATGTCTCTCTCCTATTTGATTTCCTTATAGTGCTGTTATAAGTGAAACCATTTGATATTTTTCTCTTTCTAGCTTGTTTCGCTGAGTATGATCCCCTCTAATTCCATCCACGTAGCTGCAAATTGCATGTGTTTATCTTCTTTGAATGCTCAATAGTGTTCCATTGTGTATATGTACCACATCTTCTTGAGCCAGTCATCTATTTTTGGACATCTGGGTTGCTTCCAGACCTTTGCTATTGTGAACAGTGCCGCAATGAACATACATGTGCATGTATCCTTTCGGATTAGCGTTTTTGTGTCCTTTGGGTAAATTCCCAAAAGTGGTATTGCTGGGTTGTATGGAAGCTCCATGTTGAGCAGTTTGAGGAATCGCCATATAGCTTTCCATAATGGTTGGACCAGTTCACATTCCCACCAGCAGTGTAGAAGAGTTCCTTTTTCTCCACATCCTTTCCAGCATTTGTTGTTGCCTGTATTTTTAATGTGTGCCATCCTCACAGGTGTGAAGTGGTATCTCATAGTGGTTTTGATTTGCTTTCCTTGATTATAAGTGATGTCGAGCATGTTTTCATGTATCTGTTGGCCATTTGCTTTTTTCCTTTGGAGAAGTGCCTTTTGAGCTCTTCTGCCCATTTTTTGACTGGGTTATTGGCTTTGTTTTTGTTGAGTTGCGTGAGTTCCTTGTAAATTTTTGTTATCAGCCCTTTATCAGATGTATTGTGTGCAAAGATCTTTTCCCAGTTGGTAGGGTGTCTGTTAGTTTTGGTTAATGTCTCTTTGGCTGTACAGAAGCTCTTTATTTTGATGTAATCCCATCTGTTTATCTTGTCTTTCACTTCCTTCACTTTGAGGGATGTGTCTTTCCAGATTTTGCTGAGATATATGTCATGTAGAGTTTTGCCTATATTTTCTTCTATACATTTTATGGTTTCAGGTGTTACATCCAGGTCTTTTATCCATTTTGAGTTGACTTTTGTGCAGGGTGTGAGGTAGTAGTCTAGCTTCATTTTTTTGCATGTGGCTGTCCAGTTCTCCCAGCACCATTTATTGAATAGACTATCCATGTTCCACTGCATTTTCTTTGCTCCTTTGTCAAAGATTAGTTGTTCATAGATATGTGGCTTTAATTCTGGGTATTCTATTTGGTTCCATTTGTCTTTCTGTCTGTTTTTGTTCCAGTACCATGCTGTTTTAATTATTATGGCTTTGTGGTATAGTTTGAAATCAGGGAGTGAAATTCCTCCGTTTTCTTTCCTTTTAGTTAGTAGGGCTTTAGCTATGCGAGGTTTTTTGTGGTTCCATATGAATTTCATCAGTATTTGATCTATTTCTTGGAAGAATGTCATTGAGATTTTTATTGGAATAGCATTGAATCTGTAAATTGCTTTTGGTAGGATTGCCATTTTGATAATGTTAATCCTTCCAATCTATGAGCAATCCTTCCAATTCATGCCTTTCCATCTTATTGTGTCTTCTTCTATTTCTTTCAACAGAGTTTTGTAGTTTTCTTTGTATAAGTCCTTTATGTCTTTTATTAGATTTATTCTCAGATATTTGATCTTTTTGGTTTCGATTTTGAAGGGGGTGGATTTCTTAAATTCTTCTTCTTCAGATTGGGTGTTTGCATATAGGAAGGCTACTGATTTTGTGCATCGATTTTGTATCCTGGTATTTTACTGAACTGGTCTATAATTTTGAGTAGTTTTTCTATGGAGTTTTTAGGGTTTTGTGTATATATTATAATATCGTCTGCAAATAGAGACAGTTTAATTTCTTCTTTTCCTATTTGGATCCCTTGAATGTCTTTCTCTTGTCTAATTGCTCTGGCTAGGACTTCCAGTATTATATTGAAAAGTAATGGTGAGAGTGAACATCCTTGCTTTGTTCCTGATCTTAGGGGAAAGGCCTTCAACTTCTCACCATTGAGGATAATATTGGCCGTGGGTTTGTCATATATGACTTTTATTATGTTGAGGTATGTTCCTTCTATCCCTTGGGACCATTCTTACAGAGCCTCTCTACCCAAAACATTGCCAGCTGACATGGCAGAGGAAAATCAAACATGATAAACCACACTTCAGCAGTTAAAGTCTTTTTCCTTGAGCCATATTTGCCTATATGTCAATGACTAAAAGAAGTCACATGGCTTGTTTAAAGTAGAGGAAGAGTTCTAGCAAAACAGGTGAACAGGGAAATGATATCACATAAACTTGTGGATTTCCCAGGATCTCTTATTCTCAGGATGTTGTCTTGGCACCCAAAGTTTCTGGTGGTCATGTTAAAATGTAGAGTCACGCAGGGGGCCTCTCACCAGGACAGAAGTCTTGGAATAAGGATTTCTGCTGAAAACAGCAGGCAGAATTATGGTCAGATTAGCATTAGCACCTAGACCACCTGGACAGCAAGTTAAGTGTAAACAGGAACTAGAGTTAGGATGTTTTGATCAGCAGCAACAGTGGAGCCCCCAGGCAACAGCCCCTATTCACTTCCCCCTAGCTTGTGCCAGCCATTTATGCATCCCCATCCCACCATACACATTCTCACACATGCTTGCCCACTTTCCCTGAATTTGATACCCAAAAAATGTGAGACTGGCCCAGGGAAGAGGTGCTGCATCTCCACATGTGTAAGCCCCTCTAGATCTCTCTCTCACTACGTGGACTTTGATTTGTCTTTCCTCCATCCACTCCCAATGCTGCCTCCCTGCGAGGCAATATAAACTATCAGCCATTTTCATTCTCTTTCAGAGCTAATTGAGTGGATCTATCTCTATCAATATGATTCAGGTCGGAATGAAACATTTTCTCAGAAAAGTCCTTGATACACAGAATTAACAGAACTGATATAGAATACAACAGGATTAAAGAGAACAAAGAAAACTAAATTACATGTAAAATTTGCATGATTTCATGACTTATAAATTGGTAAGAACAAAAGTTAGAACAGATCTGTGTATTAGTTTGTAATATATTTTTCTGATGATGCAAATATTGTATTCTGTTCTGTTTAATATGATTGCCACTACCAGCATATGGCTGCTGAACCCTTGAAATAGGGCTTGGGAAAAAGGACTGACCTGAATTGTTTTTAAATTTAAATTAAAGTAGCTGAAAGTGACACTTGCATTAGACATTACATGTTTAAATGTAGATCCATGTCTTCAGGTAAAATAGTGTCATTGATTTGGGGTTTGGCTTTGAAAAGCTTCCAAAATATTAGTTTTTTCCAACTTAGGTTTTACTTCTTTTGTGGATGCTAGATTTCTCAAAGATCTTGCTCTGCTGGCCATCATTTTCACAAAAATCATAAAAACACTGACATGGTAACCTGTGAGTAATCATAGCCATAAGCCCTTACTCTGGAGTAAGTAACATGCCTTACTCTGGAGTAAGTAACATGCCTTAAAGGAGTCCCATAGATTTCATGGTCAGGAGAATGTATATAAATCTCAGAAAATTCCTTATAATGTCAAATTATAAGGTAGTTTATAAACTGGAAATAATTTTCCTTTCTATTTTTCCTAGATTCATTATATGCATGTACAGGTACCCATTTTACTCTTTGTGTTGGATAACTAATAGGTGTCTAAGTCCTAATATATTTAAATAAAGTTTTTTATTCTACCAGCTCCAGCATTATCCACCTAAAAAAAAAACAAAACTGTAGATCTAAAAAAATTGGTATCATTTTTAATTTTATTCTCTCTTTCAAAACCATATCCTGATGTCAACAAATTCTGTTCCTCAAAAATACAAAATCCAAAACCTTAACACTGCCTCTACTACTATGTCCTAAGATATAACACTATTACTTTCTGTGCTGCAGCAGCTCTTGATAATGTATCCTACAGTTCTAATGGTCTCATGGTTCTCCCTTAATGTCCTTGTACAATAATAGTAATTCTTTAAAACATAATTGAAGGGCCTGCCTGGTGGCGCAGTGGATTAAGCACAGCACTGTGGAGCTGTCGGCAGCTGTGCGAGTTTGATGCCGGGCCAGGAAGATTCCCACATGGCGCAGCAGACCTCTCCTGTCTCACCTGCTGCTCCCCTCAGCAGTACTTAAGTTTATCTGCCTATTCTGCTCCCCACTCTGTCTCTGGTGAATACTCTCACCCCCCAACACCTCTGGCCTACACCCCAGCTTGTATGCATAAATAAATAAATTAAAAAAAAATAAAACATAATCCAAGTCTTTATCATTTGACACCTGACTACCCCTCTAACCTTAGCTAAATAAACTTCCTCTTCCTTGAACACATCAAACAACTTCTCACCTCAGGCCCTTTGCAAATGCTGTTTTTTCCTTCCCTGAATGTGTTTTTGCTTCCTCTCCTTATTCAATATTCCTTCCCAAAGCATCTCTTTAGAGAGCTACTTCCTGATCACATTATCTGAAATCTCATTCTCAGTCTTCTTATATTGGTTTACTTTCCCACTAATTTCAACCTGACAATAAATGTACATTATTTGTTTAGATTTTTGTTTGTTACTGGATTTAATCAATTGTCTTCTTCCAAGAGAATGTAAACATACTAAAGCCAGATACTTTGTCACAGCTCTACTCCAACTTCCTAAAACAGGACAGGGCATACAGTAGAGGCTAAATAAATGCTTGTTCAGTGAGTGGATATTTGTGAAAGCATTAATTATACACTTTGGTAAAGATTTTGAGATTTGGTTCTAAGTTGCCTTAGAAGAAGTCCATTAAACTGTGACATGCAAAAAAAAAAAAAAAAGAAGCTTGACTACTACCTTACACCATGCACAAAAATCAACTCAAAATGGATAAAAAACCTGGATGTAAGACCTGAAACCATAAAATTTATGGATGAAAATATAGGCAAAACTCTACACGACATACATCTCAGCAAAATCTTTAAAGACACATCCCCCAAAGTGAAGAAAGTGAAGGAAAAGATGAACAGCTGGGATTACATCAACCTAAAATCTTCTGTATAGCAAAAGAGACATTAACCAAAACAAACAGTCACCCTACTAATTGGGATAAAATCTTTGTACACAATACAACTTATAAAGGACTGATAACTAAAATCTACAAGGAGCTCACACAACTCAACAACAAAAAAAAGTCAACAATCCAGTCAAAAAATGGGCAGAAGAGCTAAAAAGACATTTCCCCAAAGAAGAAAAGCAAATGGACAACAGCTATATGAAAAAATGTTTAATATCACTTATGATCAGGGAAATGCAAATCAAAACCACAATGAGATACCACCTCATGCCAGTGAGAATGGTGCAGATTAAAACAAACAAACAAACAAACAAACAAACAAACAACAACAAAAAAAACCCATGCAACACCAAATGCTGGCAAGGATGTGGAGAAAAAGGAACTCTCCTAAACTGCTGGTGGGAATGCAAACTGGTCCAACCACTATGGAAAGCTGTATGGCGACTCCTCAAAGTGCTAAAAATGGAGCTTCCATATGACCTGGCAATACCACTTTTGGGAATCTACCCAAAGGACACAAAAACATTAATCCAAAAGGATACATGCACCCCCATGTTTATCGCAGCACTGTTCACAATATCTTAAGCCATGGACACAACCCAGATGCCCAAAAGTAGATGACTGGATCAAGAAGATGTGGTACATATACACAGTAGAATACTATTCAGCAATCAAAAAAGACAAACACATGCAATTTGCAGCAAACTGGATGAAGCTAGAAGGGATCATGCTCATAGCCAGAAGGAAAAAGAACAATATTGAATGGTTTCATTTATAGCAGGAATATAGGGGAACCAAATATATTTTGAGACATTCAGCAAGGGAGGAGGAGAGTAAGGGCTCAAATGGGGGAGAAAAGAGCACAAGGGACTATAGTGACTGTTCTTGGGTGAATTGGTGGTGGGAAACCTACGGGGACTACACAATAATGTAAAAGACATAAACAATAATAAAAATAAAAAGTACTTAAATAAAAAGAAGTCCATTACAAATCATTGGCTCCCTACTTGTCTGGTAATTCCAAAGGCAATTAATTATTAATAGATAATAAGTATTTCTAATATATAATGTATATTTGAATAATGCTTTTACGAACACTTTAGAGAGAGGAACACAAGGAGTTATGGTGTTTAGCCTAACTCAATTTCTAGCAAACTTTCAAGCAATAATTTTTTTCAAGTTATCAAGCAGTTATTTAGCAGTTCATATTTTATTTCAAAAGCAACTTTTAAAAAGGCATTTACCAGTTTTAAGTGATGGGCAATATACAATGTCAAGAGGCGAGTTTTCAGTTATTTAAATCATTATCTGATCCCTGAAGGCATATAAGCTTTGTCTGAAAAAGATCCAGTCACTGATTACTAAATAAAACATTAGAAATATTCTCTACTTAACAATGGATCTTTAGGGCATCTTGTTTCATCAGGAAGACTGCCTCCAAGCACCCACAAAACAAACCAAAACTGAGCATGTGAGGGCTTATGTAGGGCTGGGAAGACTCAGGGAGCAGGTTCTCAATGAAGCTGCGCAGGCGGCTTAAAAGGAGTCTTGGAGCCCTCGGTGGCTTTTTAGGCTTTTAATGGTCTCTTGTAGAGAGGCAATCAGGTACAGGGCAGGAAGCAGGGCTGGGGGCCGGGAGGCTGACAGGCCTCCCAGCCCCCGCAAATCTTCACTTTCTTTGGGCTCTCTGGTGTTCTCTTGTGGCCTCTATTACTGCACCCCAAACGGTCATCTGCTCCACGTTCTGGTCTCTACTGCTGCTGCTGCTTCTTACACTTATAAGCCCAGTGTCTGGCTCAGGTGTGCCTGCTCACGCATGCCCACACCCTGCTTCAGGTGCCCACCATTAGGCATGTGTGTAGGCCTGCAGAGGTCCATCATTTTCTGCGAGAGCAGAAAAACCTGACGACTCTTCCATTTACCCTACCGCTTACCTCCCTTTTATAGTGATCCATGAGTCATTTTCTCCATGCGTTTGGATAAACTGGATTTCACAACATCTTGTTTCATTGACTTGGCCCCTCTGTCCTCATCATATTTTCTGCTTTCTCATCCGTGACACCTGTTTCTGCATCATGACCCTGAAAGGGGACTTGCCACCACAAATGCTAGTCTTTTCTATTCAGGCTCCTTCCCCTAAATATCTGAAGATGGAATCTAGAGATTCTACCTGCAGCCTTTCTTTGACTACAACTATCAGACAATCTTTTCACTTAAAACTGGCCTTAATAACTAGGTGTAGTGCCAGCAAGGCATGGAGCATGTTCTCTATGGATCCGGGCAAATGGATAAAGGAGAAATTCTGGATGGATAGTCTCAGTGGCTGTTTAAGGTTTTTAATGATCTTTCTAGACCATTTGTAGTGAGACCACCAGATGCCTTGGTGGTGGGTGTGGGGTGGTAACAGTATCTGAAGGGTGTGATATTGAACCTCTAAATCATATACAGTGTTGTTACCAATGCTACCTCAATTAAAAATAATATCCAGCTTTCGTAATTCATGGGTTTCAGTTTTGTAATACTGAATATACTGTTTACAAGGAAAATTCCATGGGTACCTCTTCATTTTATTAGATTTCCTGACTATTGAACCACACAAAAGGAACTCTATATTTACAGAGACAAAACTGGAGAGGGTCAATGATATTAACGGAAAGACTTATCTTCATGTTCAGAAATTTGAGTATTTTACATTTCTCAGAAGAAAAAACAGATTCAAACATATTAAATGATATTCTCTAATTTTGCTACCTACATTAAAAGTTGATGGAGTTTGAGTTCAAAATGAGTTCTATATTATAAATTCCCTGCTCTTTCGTTTTCGATGTAAACATAAATATTTAAGAAACAAATTCAAACACGCAGTAAATGTTGAAGGGTAAAACAAAGACTCTCAGTAATTTAAAACCTTGATCATAGAACTAAAACGGGTACTATAGTTTTAAATTTAAATTTGCCTTAATGGGGCCTCCCTGGTGGCGCAGTGGTTGAGCGCTGCGCTGGGGAGCTGTTGGCCGCGAGCAATGCCGGTTCGACGCTCAGCCGGGGAGAATCTCACATGGTGCGGCAGACCTCTCCTGCCTCGCCCACTGCTCTCCTCAGCAGTGTATTTCTGATCTGTCTGTTCTGCTCCCCACTGTCTCTGGTGAACCCTCTCACCGCCCCTTGCCTCTGGCCTGTACCCCAGCTTGTATACATACATAAATAAATAAAATTCTTTAAAAAACAATTTGCCTTGGGCCTCCCCGGTGGCGCAGTGGTTAAGCACTGCACTGTGGAGCTGTCGGCAGCGAGTTCGACGCCCAGCCAGGGAGAATCCCACATGGCGCGGCAGACCTCTCCTGCCTCCCCCGCTGCTCCCCTCAGCAGTGTATTTCTGATCTGCCTGTTCTGCTCCCCACTCTGTCTCTGGTGAACCCTCTTGCCGCCCCACGCCTCTGGCCTGTACCACAGCTTGTATGTATAAATAAAAAATAAATCTTTAAAAAAAAAATTTGCCTTGATGTTCCAGATAGGAACTTTGGCACTACATCATTATTCATTCCAAATTTAAGTAATTTAAAGGTGGCATGGCTAAATTTCATTAGAGCTACAGGAGACATTTATGTATGACCTTTATTAAAACTGCTATTAACTTTCAATTGACTCATAATTGTATATGGAACCTTATCTAATAAAGCATCTTTTTCTTTCTAAACCTTCCTGGTGGAGTTTTGATTCACATGCCAAAACTACCTATAAATACTCTACCTAGCCAGCTCTGTACTTTTTACTTCTTAAATCACTGTAATACTTCCAGCCAATATTATTGTTGGTATTTCAGTAAAGAACATATCCATTAAGTACAACTGAAACTCTCCGTTTTAATTACTGGTTTCTCTAATCTAGTTTTCCTTATAGGGAATAGCAATGCCAAATGGTTTTTAAAAGATTTAAAACTGTTCCCAGCTGAACTAATTATACCCTTTTATTTCCATAACTGTTGTAGTAGAACCTTCTGAGGAATCTTTCTGATGAATCTGTATCCCTTGCCTCTTCCTCAAAACTCATTCCTGATATCTTACATGCACACAATACACATTTATACTTACTGCAGAGTTAAATGCTCATCATCTATCTGCATATAATCTGCCTCAATATCCAAAGTCTAATTGATTTGAAATTATTTTAGCTCATAGTGAAACCTGCAGAACAGCCAGGCAGATAAAGCTATGAGAGCAAAGTATGAATTTCAAGCCCCATTGCTCCAGATCTTGTCCCAACTCTGCCTTCTCTATCCTGCTTTAGTGTATATGCAAGAAAAATTAATCTGTGTGGGTTCTCACAGTGGTCTCTCATGCCCTTTAACCTCTGGTTAGGTTTTGTAAATGGGACCCTAAAGAGAGAGAGAAGAAAATTCAGGTCAGGGTATTCTATACCTGTCCCTGTACCCAAGGTATTTTTTATTTTTTCCCTATAGGAAAAATCCTCTCCTTATAGACTTTTCTTGAATTGATAATTCTTTTACTCTGATCACTGTTCCTCTCAAGGTAGGCTTCTCTGTGTATGTCTGTTCTGGTTCTAGCATGGTTCCTTTGTGTCAGTAGGCCTAAGCAGTTGGAACAGTTTTACTTCTACTAATATCAGATTACTGTATTCTCTCTTTTGGTCTCTTTATACCCACAAAGCTTTTGTAAATAACCCATACTTGATTTATTATAAGTTAAGTGTACCATTTATTTCCTACTGGAATTCAGTTACATACACTTTTGAAATCAAGGATTTCTTTTTTTTTTTAACTATGTATTTGTGCTCTCCTAGAAGTCAGGAGCCATGATTTAGTCATTATGCATATTACTAAATTTGCTCCAGATTTAATCACATCAGGTAACTCAGAGTACTTCTTTGGTAAATTCTCTATTCCAAACTCATAGTTCTCATGTTAATCTAAAGTGTCAAGTTAGCTTTATTCTTGAAATATGTATTTCAGAAATAAGATCCCTTTATTAAGTATATTTGAAATTCTTAATTTTATTCAACATCTTTAACAGTTGCTCTTTATATTTGAATGAGGCTAATTTTGGGGACTTCTGCTTCAATCACAAGCATCATAACTTCTGTCACAAGTAACTAAAGGAGTCAGATGAAATATGATACCCTAGTCTAATTGGAGATACTGGAGATCTGTTCAGGTTAAGATGCTGGAGAGGAAAAAATGACAGAAAGAAACACTGGAAGCCAGCAGACAATTAGTACAGTGTTACAGCCAGTAGCAGATTCATACAACATGCCAGTTGATTTTTGATAAAGAACATGCAAGTGTGGAGGGGGGGGGGAAATGAATGTCCTTTTCAACATATAGACCTAGGTAAATCAGACCGTTATATAGGAAAAAATTAACCTTGATCTATTTACTACATACAATAAACAACTATGAATTCTGGTTGAATCACCAATCTAAATGTGAAAGACAAACCAATAAACTTTCAATGAGAAAACTAGGTAGAGCATCTCCATGACATTGGGATATGCAAGGTTTTCCTAAAAGGGACACCAAAAGTTCTAACTGCAAGGAAAAAAATATTAATTGTACTACATTGCAAATGAATACCCTCTGTTTATCAAATAGCATCATTAAAATAGTGAAAATATGTCACACAGGGATGAGAAGTGGAAGCTCCAGGTGATATTCTCTGAGTTGTCATATTGAGAGAAAATGAAGAATTTGAACAAATCAATTTAAAACAGAAAAGATCACCTAATATTAAAATGGTCAAAAGACTTTAACAGGCACTTCACAAAGGAAGATATTGCCATAGCTAATAATGTAGGAACAATTGTGTATTCTTATTTATTATAAGGGAAATGGAATTTTAAATTGCAAAATAATTTACATATATAGCGAAATATAATTCAAATGAAAGGACTGACAATATCAATATAGTTTAGGATGTATTTTCTTACCTTGCTGGTGGTGTGTAAACAGTAAAAACACACCTGAGATCTGTTCAATAATACCAAAATTAATAAAGTGTACACATTATTAAGATGTACACTTTGACACATCAATTTTACTTCTAGATCTATGCCTAGAAAAAAATACATATATGTGTTCATCATAATACTGTTCACAATTGGGAAATATAGGAAATGACCCAAATGTCAATCAGCAGTATAATGAATTAAATACATTTGGTGTATTCTTACAGTGGATTATTAAAAGCATTGAATGAAGGACATATTGTTATACAACATGATGTTGAGTGCCACAAGATAAGAGTGATTACTTTTGGAGGGGTTAGTGAAAGAGAGACCATAAAGTAGGGCTCTTGAGATGGTGGTAATAATCTTTTGCTTGAATTTAACACTAATAACAATGGGTGAAGCATTATTGAACTGCTTTTTAATGACATACTTTAGCCAAAATGTTTACTAAAAAGAAAACAAGAAATCTCTCTTTTTTTTCTTCCCCAGAAAAATGTCAGCACCCTGATTGTCTCCTCTGCTTTAATAGAAAAACAAAACTAACATCACATTGTATATCCTGGACCAGTAACCATATGTTAGGAAATATAAGAACATCCGATAATTTAAAGACCCACTACGTTAAAATAAAATCTTTTCATCAGACGCCACTGACGTCTCTGCTAGTGGCATCAAGAGGAAGTACTCCTTGCTTCTTGCAGTGCTGCAGTCCCCAGAGGCTGTGGAGTTTGTTGGAACACAAATGACTTTTGATTTCTTCCTTATGTCTCTGTTTATCTTTACCCAAAGATGCATTTTAGAACACCTTTATATTTCAGGTAGAGGAACATGAAAACCTTAAAGATACTTTAGAAACTAGTCTTCCTCCTTGTTTTTCTCTTCAGCTCGTTTCCATTTTATAAAAATTTGAGTGTTTCCTTTAGGAGTATTGGGACAAAATGTAGTGCTGAGATACTTTAAAATTTCAGCAATAGTAGATAGATAGATCAATATAGATATATCTAAAACCATTAGTTTGTGACATAAAGTTTAGATATGAGCTAGTGTCCACTAACAGTGGTCAACATTGAGATCGTTACTGACTTAAAAAGGCCCTAATCTATAGTATCTTGGTGTGCTGAACATGAATATAACCTGAAAATTTTTTATTAGCTCTTGTTTAGAAGATATTTCATATAATTCATTTTATATGTTTCACTGTGTAAATTTATCCAGTAAGACTGCAACAACATCCTAAATCAGCCTAGAATGATGTCATATTGCATTGCATTGCATAATACCATCATGCACACATCACCCAGAGCTGATTGCATCATTTTCTGATGCAATGCAATACTACTGCCAGGCAGCTGCTGAAGTAAGCTGACATCAGCAGTGCACTATAGAAAGCCCTGTTGGAAAGTTTGAGCATTGAAAATATTTCAGACTTTTTGTGAGACAGTTTAAGCTACTGTTGTATGGAACTGTTATTATTTTATCCAGTTAGCTACAATACAGAACAGTAATGCCTCAAACCTGTGTTAATAGCATGGACAATTTCTGCTGTATTTGTGAGGAAGTGACATTTGCAACCAGAACGAAAATATCACTTCTCAAGTGAAGAAGGCTTATCATCTTGACTTTGGATGCAAGGTTGGTGACCAAGACAAGCCTTGGGCCCCGCATCTATGCTGTGCTACATGTCCAACACAGCTTTCACCATGGTTCAATGGCAAAAGACCTTCAATGCCGTTTGCAGTGCCCATGGTGTGGAGAGAGCCAAGCAACCACATAAAAGACTGTTACTTCTGCTTGGTTCCTCCTCTTTCTGTCAGAATAATGAAGCAAAAGAAGTTGAGAATAGTCTACCCAAACATTCCATCTGCATTGAGACCAGTTCCACATGGTGAAGGACTTCCTATTCCAGAACCTCAGCAGAATATTCTCTTGATTCATCTGATGAGGACAAGGGTGAGTCGACCTGTTCTTCTCCTGTTCCATCAACATGCGGTGATCCAGATTTTCACTGTGGTGCATCATCAACCCCACATAGACTAACACAGGAAGAATTCAATGACCTGGTTCATGATTTGGACTTACCCAAGAAAAAGGCAGAATTGTTAGGATCAAGACTCCAACAATGGAATCTTCTAGAAGAAGATGTCACAATTACTTGATATCAAAAGCGCCACTGGCAGTCGGAGCCTTTCTTCAGAAAGGAAAGTACTCTAGTATTCTGTTCTGATATTGAGGGCCTCATGAATGCCTTAGAAATCACTCATTACCACAAGAATGGAGACTATTTCTAGACTCTTCGAAACTGAGTCTTAAGGTTGCGCTTTTGCACAATGGAAACCGTCTTCCATCTATTCCAGTAGCGCATGCTGTCCACATGAGATATATAATAACTTAAAGCAGCTACTGAATTCCATCGAGTATAACAAGTACAGCTGGCACATCGTGGTGATTTGAAGCTAGTTGCCCTTTTAATGGGACTGCAGCAGGGATATACAAAATAACATGTGTTTCTTATGTGAGTGGGATAGCCAAGCAAGTGAATTGTAGAAGGAATGGACTCACAGACAAAATGTAGCAGTTGGAGAGAAGAATAACTCAGCTCTGGTCAAGGCTCACAAAATCCTGCTGCCAACCCTTCACATCAAACTAGGTTTGATGAAGAATTTCGTGAAAGCCATGGACCGGACCTCAACAGCTTTCCGATACCTGCATGAAAAATTTCCTCAACTCAGCGAAGCAAAGATTAAAGAGGGAGTTTTTGTGGGTCCTCAGATTCAAGAGCTCTTCAAATATGAGCAGTTCAACAACTTGCTGCAGGGTGATATGAAACAAGCATGGAATGCTTTTCGCCTAGTGTCTACAAACTTTTTTGGGAATGTTAGGGCAGAAAACTACAAGGAACTAGTAGAAGACATGCTGATGCAGTATCAGAAACTTGGCTGCAATATGTCTCTAAAGATCTACTTCATTCATTCCCATCTGGATTTCTTCCCTGAAAACTGTGGTATGGTTAGTGATGAACATGGCGAATGTTTTCATCAAGATATCGCATCAATGGAACAAAGATACCAGGGAAAATGGTCCACTACAATGCTGGCTGACTACTGCTGGACACTCCTCAGTGATGCTCCTGAACAGCTGTCCAAGAGACAAGTGAAGAAATCTAAGAAGTAGTCTATGAGTTGATTTTTTACAGGTTAACTTCCATAGGCCTATTACTATTGGCATGCATTTTGTTATGTAAACATCAATTTATTGCATATTCCAAAAAAAAACTAGAGCGAAAATTAGAATTTGACTGTCATATTCGTGTTGAGCACATACAAATTGATAGGAAATGACTAATTTTATTTCAGTAACATGACTTTTGTAAAAAATTGTTGACCAGTGTAATTGTCAACAAATGTACCTTACCAACATCTTGAATAGAAAATGTGAGTTTTTTTTTTCACATTTCACATCCATTGGATAATGGATTTCTTTGTGTCATGCCTTGCTACCGAAGGTCTATTTTCAGACAACAACACTGGAGGTCATATAAATCTGCTAACTACACCTTATTTATGAGTAATTGGAAGACTGAGAGATTCTGGTTCTACAGAGCTTGGGAATTTTTAGTATCAACTGAAAAAAGCTTTCTAAAGAGTTTTTGTGCTTCCACTCTTCCCCACCACAATCTTAATGCAATAGCCAGAGATATTTTACTGCCCTGCACACAAATCTCCAATAGTTTTCCATCAGAGTTACACTCTCAATATGTTACTATGTCTATAAAACCTCTAGGCAGTGGTATGTTGGCAAATGTTTAACAACCAGTTTTCTGGGGAAAAGGGAGTCTTGATTTGTAACATTTGTTGACTATGTCATGTAAATGCTCCCACCTGGCTGCTTGTAAGCTACCAATGATTCCACTGTAGAATTACAAAATTCCTGAAATTTTAATGTTAGTGTGACCATATTTCAGCAGGCTCAAACACACCACTAGTTCTAGATTACCTCTCTAGTTAATTTCTTTAATCACTTTACTCCAGCCTTCTTATTCTTCTCCTGTTACCTTACTTTTTTTCTTCTCATAATTTTTCACTCTTTGATATTAGGATGTAAGTTGTGGGAAGAGAAATGATATCCCCAGAATTTAAAGAGTACCAGAATATCAGTATCCTAAAAGATGCTTTGTCAGCACTTATTGTATAAAAAAAAATGTGTATTGAGAGCCTCCCTGGTGGCACAAGGGGTTAAGTCTCAGCACTATGAAGCAATCAGCAGCCACAGCATGAGTTCGATCCCAGGCAGGGGAGCTGACACATGGCACAGCAGACTTCTCCTGTCTCACCTGCTGCTCCCCTCAGCAGTGTATTTCAATCAGTCCTCCGTTCTGGTCCCCAATCTGTCTCTGGTGAATCCTCTCACTCTTGCCCCCCACACCTCTTACCTAAACCCTAGCTCTTGTATGCATAAATAAATAAATCTTTAAAAAATGTACATTGAAAAGAGTAGTTATCATATTGAAAACTAACTAAATGATAATTATTCTAAGAGCAATAAAGTTGTGTGTGCATAGCCACAATGATTAAACTCAAGTTCCCAAACTGAGTAGATACTATGTGCTGAGAATCTGATGTCACTGAACTCAGTCACAAATTCTCAGAAAATGTTCTTACCAGAAGCATCAGTTGCTGCCACACTGGCCAGTAGAGTGTTACCAGTGGGATCAGGGTTTGTAGCAATATTTTTAAACATAAGATTCTCAGGAGCACAATTACAAAAAGTGATAATACCCACAGCTGTGGGCCAAAGATGTGTCTTCATCTATGCTCAACAAAGAAGAGACACTGTGAACAGCACTGGTCTTTGCAGTCTTCGGGAAAGAAAATTCTAACAGAATATTAGTAGAGGAGAAGGATTTTTACCAGTGTTTTCCAGCATAGCACCTATTTTACAATTCTGAAGCATGAACACCTATGCAGGAAGAACAGTATACTCAGGCATCTCTGTCTTTGCAGTTATAGGTTAATATGTGATGCAGAAGCATGCCCATTTACACCTCTGAAGACATTCAGATTGGATGTAGGCTCACCTCTTCTTCACCAGACCCTCACGGGAGGTTGTAACTTCATCCCAAAACAGCACAAAAAAGCTAAAATAGGGAAATTGGTCTGATCTGAGCAGATGTCTTTTCTTCTTAAGAACTCCTCTCTCTTTTCTGTTTTCCTGCCTTATGTTGAGGTCTCTAGGAGAATATAAAAAACCTTGGAGAAACAGCTATTATTTGCACCATCCGGCCACTTAGAAAAGGGCAGTAGCTTCTGTGTTCTCAGCCTGTAGAAAACTAGTATTTTCGCTTTTTATTTCCCCATCTGCTCTCTTAGTCTCTGCTTTCCTGTAGTCTGAACTGTCTGGTGTTCTGCCGTTAGTAGACTCAGAGTGAATGTTTCTCCTCTTTGTCTCTCTGCTCTGTTTATTGAGAGCAAGACAGTGTGGGATTAGCTTCCAAGTTTTGCACAATTTGAAAATAGTATTCCTCACCATCAGGTGAGGATGACACTCTTTGTGTAGTTGGATTTGGCTACACTCAAACTGATTCAACTTTGGATGAACGTCCATGTCCTGTCTGATTCCCACCTCATATTGAACAAAATGCTTAAGAGAGAATTACACAGGCATAAGGAAGCTCGTGAGCCAGATACAGTTCCACCTATCGCTCTTGTCAATGTCTGCACAGTCTCCTCACTAGGACCGCTGTATTCTAATAACGGTTGGAACTGGTGTGGCAGGAACACGATGTGGCAGCACTGCTGATCAGTATTTCCTCCGGCTCTTCCAGTATCCCCGTGGGTCATTTCCTGGTCCTCTGTGACGCCCTTGGAAAAGGAAAGCATGTCTTACCTATCCTTTGGAGTTCAATTTTTCATCCTGCCTGACTTTGGAATCACTTCCCCTTGATTTCTAAAGTGAGTTGCACCCAAAAGATGCATTTCCTTTGTGACCTGTCTGCTCTGAGTGAGAACCAGTAGTCTGCTAGGCAGTTAGTGGAGATGTGAGCATTTCAGCTTTGTCTGTGTTGGTCACAGGCTTTCATGATGTTGCAACATATTTTATTTACTAATAAATCCTGGCTCCCCTCCTCAGTCTCCCTTACAGACACTCCTGAGTTCCTGTTTTCTCTCAGGAGATTTGGAACTCTCATTTATATGAAACAAAAGTAATAACTATAACTTCACTTTTATCATTGACTACTTCCTGAGTCAAATTCAATTTTGTCCACTTTTCTGGATTTGCTTTGATAACTCCTAAACCCCAGCTCAAAGGGGGCTAAGACAAAGTGTTTTAAAGTGCCTGAAATGTATCACTACTGCTAATATTTTTAATGCTAAAAGAGTAAAATGCTATTAAAATATAATAGTGACCGTAATGGTATTACAAAACAAATAAAGTTATATTCTTGTGGTGATGGTGAAAATTAATACAAATTCTCTCAAAGAGATTTGACAATGTAGATCATAACTTGTAAAAATTTAATTTTTAAATCCAAATTACGTATTCATCCATTCTAATGAGATAACTACACTTCCTTGTCTGATTTATGTATAAATGCTATTGTTTTTAATTGTGAAAACTGGAAACGGGTTGGATGTAAAAACTGTAACACTTTAGCACAATAATATAGAGTCAACAAAATTGTGTTTGCAAAAATGTTTATAGCAGGGGAGACATTTTTAATGAAAATAGGTTATGAATCTATGTAAGTACATGACCTAATTTCAGCTAGGAACACTTTGTCTCCCAGAGATCCAGTTAAATTTGACATAATCTTGTGTCCTTGGTCTCATGGGAGTTGAGAACCTTCTGTTTGTTTTCTGGAACTTCTGCACCTTTTTCATTATGCTTTTCTTAACTGTGTTCTCCTTTTGTCCTGAACCAACTGAATTTAGATCACAGTATCTTAATTGGTTTCCACAAGACATTCTTTACCAGCAAACATTAGTGTTTTATGATAATAGAAGCCTGGAGAGGAGAATTTATTGGGAGGATTCCAAATTATAATATGATTTTATACCATCTTTCTGGCTCAACCTTCACCTTCTTGTCTTTCTGCCTTTCATTTTTGTTTGCAATTCCCCCATTTAAATAAAAGGAAAGAAATATCCTTAATTCCATGCAGGATTAATCTCCCCATGCAGAATATCTTTCCCCTCAACTGAGTATGATAAAAACATTCTTCTCAATAAATACAGTATATCCCTGCAAACTTTTCTGATTTAAATACCTTTTCTGCTTAGAATTATAGCCAATCCTTGAATAAAATTATTTGTTGAATATTTTTCAGTATAATGTTGATGGAAAAAATACATTTGCAGTGACTGCTGCTGTCTGTGTGGAGTTTGCATGTTCTCCCCATGTTCTCATGAGTATTCTGTGGGTACTCTGGTTTCTTCCCACATCCCAAAGATGCACATGTGAGGTTTACTGGCTTGTCAGAATTGTCCCAGTCTGTGTAAGCATGGTTGTGGGTATGAATTGTGCCCTGGAATGGGAGAATGTCCTGATTTCTGACTTGCTCCCTGAGCTGCCAGGACGCACTAGGCTACTCAACCTGAAGTGAAATAAGCAGTTGGAAAATGAATACATAAATGCATGGATGAATACAAATTGCTAAATATGTTGGATCAATTCAATTAATTCAATTAATTGGTTTAGTTAAATTAGACGCCATTATATTAGATTGATAATGTATTGGATTAATATTAGAATAGTTTTGGGTCTTTATTTAGAAGTTTTGTGATGTTTTTGTGACCACAAATTTGTTATCAGAACTTAACTCTTATTTATATCAATGATTGCATGGTTAGATTGGGTTTGTTCTATACATCATTTCTCTAAAACTCACAGTTTCCAAGAACTATATCAATGATGTTTTGAGAACTTATAGATCTATCACTATTTAATTAAAACAACAGATGCATTATCTGTATTTAACAGTATTGCTGTCTATTCCTCCTTTTTTTCTGAAACCCCTTGTATTATTTGTAAGCACATTTGAGGTTGATCTAACCTGCTGGGCAAATGCGCCCTTCCCTTTTGCTGTTTCATTTGTATCCATTCCCTTTAGGAGGATGACACGCTTATAAAATAAAACTGTTCTTTGATTACGGAGGTTGCTGTAAATCCATGCTAGAATCTCCCAAGTGTTTTAAAATTCCATTTTTAGGGAAAAAATAAGGTATGTACATATAAACCTAAGACTGTAAGAAAATACATTGAGATAGTCACAGTGGCTATAGTTGATTAATACAATCATTAGTGATTTTTATGTTTTATTTATTTTCCAAGTGTACATGTGTGTATATATAATATATATATATATATACACACATATGTATATGTATATAACACTAACACATATATATTTATACCCCCACTGTTAATTAAAGGGAATAAAATGGTTAGCTGTATAACGTGAAGACTATTTTATCATAGGCAAATACACATAATATTAGACCACTGATATATTAATATTCTGATAATTATTTAGAATGGTTGCTAATTTACTTTTAAATTCAGAAATATGCTTTCTCAGAGAGAAGTACTTATACTCTTGAAGCCTAAGAACCTCTAACAAACAGAAAGAATAAAAAAATTGAGCCCCAAACACTTTGGCATGTTCCAAGATAGAATGCAAATAGCAAAATAAGTTCCAAGGTAATTTTCACATTTTCAAGTAAATGTATTATTTTCTTGATCTTTTCTTTATGAAATCTTTCTGTAGTTTAATATCTTATGGAATTATGCTAAGCTCTCAGCTTCTTTGCTCTGGGGGCATAATGTTTGCAAGTCTTTTCTAAGCCAAACCACCTATATTATGTTGTATCATTGCACATTAAGTGTCATTAAATATCTATTTCATTTATCACAAATTTCGACGTGTATACCGTAAATCGAAGACCTGGTTTAAAATTGTTCAATGCAGGGCTGTCACTTAGTATTAGGCCAGGGAAAAGGCGATATGCTGGCATGTAAAGACCTTAAAAAACAATTTTCATCTGTTGCCTAAGAAAACAAAAATTGCTTTCATGTTGTGAATTTTAATGAAAAAAATTATGTGAACTTTGTTTCAGAAGGAATTTATGGAACTATGGGGTTCTTCCCTATACTTTCTTACATGCTGTCATTTGTCAACTCTCAGTATCAATCAAAAAGATTTTTGTAAGGGATATAAATGGTAAATAAACCAAGTCAGAATATTCCAGTTTAGTTTTTTACACAGGATAGTTGCAAGAAATCAGAAGACTGTGTGGTAGGAGAATATAATTTGACATATTCTGATGAAGTTTTGTAAGTTTAACTATACATACTCTTAATTAAATTCAGCTTGTCATTGTTGTATAACAGTGGTCAGAAAAGGTTTACAAGTTTTGTCTAAATTTTTCTACAAGTATTTTAGCTCTCAGGTTGACAACCAGAGGAACATTATTAGCAACTGAAATGTAGCAATTAAGTTAATCTCTTTCCTCATTGATTACCCCATAATAATTTCTACAAGTTCATCAGTTACACAACTAAAAGAGAAAAACATTGTTTATTATTACTTCTGTAAATGAGTTCCCACTGCTTGAAACATTTCCCTCATTCAAGAAACCTCATTATCTTTCAAGACCCATATCAAGCCCCATTACCTGCAGGATATCTGCCTTCTCTCCAGGTGATGCCCTGAATTCCTACTACATGCCTATAATTTGTCATATGTTAATATAAACATCAACATGCACGTACATACATGCATCTGTATTGTGCACACACATATGGATATATGTGTATGTATGCATGCCTATTTCAGAATTATTTTGAACATGTGGATTATACCTTTTCATGTAAGTTTTGACATTCATGTGTGTGCAGATATGTATATATGTGCATATTTATACACATAGGTGTATGTGCATGTACACATATACATGTGTAAATGTCTTTGTTTAAAAATTTTTCAGTGTTTTTGAAGATAGGGATTACACCTTATGTATCTTTGGTATTTTTTTGTAATACTGTTTTAAATGGATAAAGTTATTCAAATGATCATACCACGGATTCATTCATCATAGGTTTAGACCTGTCAGAATAGATGCTGGCTGCCAACAACTAGTATATTCATGGTGTGTGAACAAGTTAAATATTAATTCTTTTGTAATGTACTTAGATGTGTGTATTTGGTTTTAAAAGTAATGATAAAACAAGGAATTAAATAGTAAGAAAATTTCCCACGCATGTGCCATTAAGCTATAACTTTTGTTCCTGATGAAGTTTCAAAGACATAGACCAATGTCCCCTTTCTAACATAGAAGACATGGCCAAATTTCATAGGAGGCAAAACATCTCCACGCCATTATATGACAACTGAGCTGGAATCACTTACATGAGCCTAAATCACAAGCAGTTTATATGTATTTACTTGATTTAGCAACAATAAGCGGTGTTTACTGTTTGTCTACTTTGCACCAGGCCAGTGCTAAGTGTTAGAAGAGATACATAATATGTAATCCGTGATTTAATGTGTGAAAATTCCCACAAGCTACATCATACTGCTTGAATCAAGAAAACCAAAAAGAAACGTAACAGAAGAACAGACAAAACTAAACCAAAACAAACAGTAGAAATCTGACTTCCCAATTAAGGCTACTGTAAGTGGAGGATGGGATGTGGGGAATTAAGCAGGGAGAGAGCCCAGTGCGCTATGGTGGAGGATTATGGATGCTTTGGTGATGGGTGTGGAATGGTGACATATATCTAAAGAGATGTGCATCTGCACCTCTAATTTATAGTGTTGAACTAGAGCTAAGGGATGCTCTAGTTTATCAATAAATACTCTAAGCAATTCCATTAGCAAACCAAGTGATAGTATAAATTATTTGGTAGCTTTTGCATCTCATATTTCTCGTGCAAATGTAAAAACGTTGAACTTAACAGTGTTCTCTCTCTCTCTCTTTCTTCCCCTCCTCTTTCTCTCTTCCCCTTGCTCCCTCCATCCCTCTCTCTCCTCCCCCTCTATAGCAGTAACAATTTATGGAATCAGTAATTTCTCACATTCTACTTGAAAAATGTTTCTTTATCCAAAGGTTAACTCCTTTAGGAGCACAAACCTCTAAATTTTCTCTGTTGCTATATTAGTCGGTACAACTAGATTCACTAGACTCATAAATCTATCAATTTTCTAGTCTATAACAGTGTAATCCCTGAAATCTCATAGATATAAATGGAATTGCTAATTTTCAATAAATCTACAGAAACAGGTAATAGTGTCATGGGCCCCCAGTTTCAATCATTTTGGCTATAATAGATGATACCACAGGGCTCACAATGGGTCATAAAATTTACTGATCAGATACAGATTTTAACCTCCAATATATTTTATAACTTTTTTCCTTTTTTGTCAGCTTAAGTATGAACCTAAGAACGATTTCTCACTTGAAACTGACTGTAGGTAGGAAAGAGGAAAAACTGGTTTTTCTAAGTTACTATTTGCTATTGAAAAGAACAGCCACCTAATGGTTAAGAAGTAATTTACTTCTTGAATATATGTACATTAGTATATAGATATATATTAATTGCTTAAAATTTTTGCATTGAGAAAACATGAAATTTCTACCTATATTCTCATGTTAAAATCACATTTTAATAGACATATATTTTAAATGAATGGTAAACTTATGTTTTTGACGTGAATTATCTAAATATACAATCATTTAAATCTCCTTATAGACTACAAAATATTTTCTATTGTTATTTAAAAGCAGAGTAATATACTTTTCAGTTATGATGTATTTGTTCTCTTCCTGACATTTCACCAATATCTCTAAAGTCTTATCAGTTGCCCATTTTATAAATGATCATTCATTACATATTAAGATGAGTTAAAGATATTCTTTAGATGTCTCAAGGAATTTTTTTTTTTGTTCTGCATTTACGTATGGAATTAAGAACTGAAATATGACTATAATTGCTTTTTAAACAAGCTTCAGGAATTGGTACAAAAATGAAAATATCATAAATACTCCAGTTGTACTATTTCCATAAAGTAATTGTGGGGGAAAGTTTGAAATTCGCTCTAAATGAATGCTTCCCCTGAAGTATTGAAACATTTACAATCTGAGTTATACTCAACAAGGAAAATTCTGGGTTAACCCCAAAGTGGGAGTGTGACAGAAGGGATGGATTAATTATGTTCTTTGCTGAATTTTTAAAATCAAAGCTAGAATAGATGAAAGAGTTGAACTGTTAAATCAGTATTCCCTCGTTTAACTATCTTATCAGAAATGTACACATAAATCAGGGAATGGTGAGTAAAATAATAATCTGGTAACATTCATTGCTGTTTCTTTTCTGAAGAGCTCAGAGTAATATTCAGTTGGCTTCTCTTTTATAATGCACATTTTCTTCCTTTCTATGTGGTCAAGGTGAGTTGGTAATAGATGTTAAATAAATCATATAAGAGAAGTACAGTATACAGTTATGTGGAAATAGACCTTACATGACAGGTTCTTGTATAAATAAACAAAATGGGAGAGAGGTCTATAACAATTGGGATTGGCAATGAGAAATTTTTTAAAAAGTAAACATTTATTATAAAAAAAGAGGATTTCTAGTAATCTTGACAAGAAGATTGGTTTTACTGGTCAGGTCAGTACCCTTATGAAAATTAAATGCTCTGTTGTACAACAGAATCTATGCTGAAACTACAACAAGATGGATCACAACATGTTGAGAAATACGTGAATATACTTTTATATTCCCCATAAATATTTATTAACATCATGCATGATTTTGATAAATATATTCTGAACAGCAACACAAATATGTCATAGTCAAGACATTGAAGAGAGGTGTATGACTTCCCCTGATTAACTCATTGAAAATAGGATTGAGATTTCTAGGGTCAAAATCATTACTACCGTTTCTGACTTTGGCACTTACAACTATATTATAGCTATTAGCATTTGGCAGACTAAATAATATCATATTAACCCTTGGATAAATAAAACATTATTCACTAGTTCTGATACTGACACTATATTCAGATACAGAAATTTCTTTTTTATTTAGCAGGACCATGTATATGAGTATCACTGCCTGAAAGGTTCATATGTATCAATTATCCATTTGTTTATTGTTATGTAGTCATTTATCTATTTCTATATTTCCTTAATCTTATTCCACAAGGCATTTGAACAACATATGAAAATGTGGTTTCAAATATGTCTTAGAACATGGTAAAGTGATTCCACCATGTCTTGTTTTCTGGAATGTTCTGGCAAAAATTGCAGTGGAAAAGCTTGCAATTTTAGCTATGCAGGTGTTTTATTGTGGTGATGTCAGATGCCCAGTAGGAAGCTAAAACATCTGGATGTTTGAATTAAAATTTTTTTCTATTCAGCAGATTTTGTTGCTTGGACAGTGTGTTAAGGGAAAACCTTTTCCTATTTGTTCAATCTCATGGAATATATGAATACAGATATGTGAAACCAAATTGACAGGCATTTGACTTAAATCAGTGCTACTGTTCTGACCCCTTTTAAAAACTATAAAACTCTTCCTCCAAAAATCATAGAAATTATATTCATTCGAATGGACCAACATAAAAAGAATTTATTCTAAAAGACCTAGTTCTCAGGTTTTTCTAGACAAGTTATTTTCTTTGAATTATCGCATTTTAATTCATGGATTAGTGACAAAAAGAATGTAGTATATGGAAAGATAGTCTGGTAATTATTGGCTTCCCTACAGACTGAAACAGTGTATCACATTGTACACATAAAAATATGAAAATGCTTGAGATATTATTATTTTATATTGAAAAAAATTAATTATTTAGAATGTGGTTTTATTTTTTCATATGCAGCCAATCATATTCTATTATTAAAAACTGTTACCATGGTTTCCAGTTTGGAAAATTATATTTATTGTATTATGGCAAAATATTGGAGATTTTGCTTTCACATTAAAGAAAAAAGATCGAATAAAATTACTTTTCCAATAAATTAAATTGTGCCACACAAATATATTTATAATTACAGCTTATGAAACAGATCTTATATTGGTCCAGTTTGCATTTTGAAAATTCTCAAGTTCGAAAAAGATTCAGCTCCTTATTGTTCATGTTTTCTCAAATTAACTTTATTTTTCACAATGAAATATTTAGGGACAATCTGAAAACATACTCCAGGTTGGATTGCAATATAGGGTCTGCAGAAAAGGAGGGGGCTTGCCATACCTATGCTTAGAATAAAAGGAGAAAAGTATGAAAGACGAAAGAAGTCGACTCTAGAAATCAATACCTCTTTTATAAGTTGGAGGATTTCACTTTCTTCAAGGTTTGTGTTCCATAGCACATCGGCTCTTACTGCTTTCCCTTGAACCTTGCCTTCACAGCTTCTTTCCAACAAATTTATAATACTATACCATTGCATTGTACTTACATTGCTACCTACTTTATATTTACAACTGTGTAGTTGTAAGACAAATTGTATGTGTCCATTTCAGAGACTGGAAAGCACCTGTAAGAGAGGCTGCTGCCGTTCGCCCAGGGCAGGCCATGGTGGCCATGACTGAACCTGCAGATCCCCCCCAGGGTACTGTCCACTCACCCGAGGCCTGTTCTGCTGTGCTGTCCCTTCTTCAGAAACACTGTGCTTAAGTTATGTGAAATAATAGTTTAAACATGATTTTGACTTTTTGGTTAGCCACATTTTGAATCTTTTCCTCATATTTTAAGAACAGGAAATTCTTGATCCCTTGGGCTGACCTTGAGTGACACTGAGGTCAGACCCCCCAAATAAGTGACAAATCCAAAGAGGACAGGGACACCAGAAGCTGGAAAAGAAACAAAAAGACCATAATTTCTATAGTTTTAACATTTTTTTCTGAAGATTCATTAAAATTTACAGTTAGACTATAGAACTGCTTTTTAAACATAGTTGGCTGAAAATTACAGCAAAGTGTTATATACGTTCTATGCCTTGAATCCCATCATTGCTGCAGAGGACAAGCAGCAACTAACCTTTCTTGAGCATTTCCTACATGCTACACACTATGCTGAGCATTTAATTATGTGTTAACACATTCAATCTACAGAGAAAAAAATATAGAATGGATAGTATTTTCCCCACTTTGCTGATGAAAAACAAAACAAAACAAACCCAGACATGCAGAGAGGTTAGACAAGACTTCATAAGCATGTGTACTATGTACTATGTTAACAGGGATTGCCTCATTTACTCTCTACAACAGTTTTAAAAGTGAAGTTATATAGGCCTCCCTGGTGGCGCAGCGGTTGAGCGCTGCGCTGTGGAGCTGTTGGCAGCGCACAATGCAAGTTGGACGCCCAGCCAGGGAGAATCCCGCATGGTGCAGCAGACATCTCCTGCCTCGCCCGCTGCTCCCCTCAGCCGTGTATTTCTGATCCGCCTTTTCTGCTCCCCACTCTGGTGAACCCTCTCGCTGCTCCGTACTTCTGGCCTGTATCCCAGCTTATATATATATATATATATATATATATATATATATATATATATATAAAGTGAAGTACTATTATTTTCTCCATTTTTTCAGATTAAAAAAATTCAAGGATTGCAGTTATTAAATGGTTTTCCCAAGCTCAAGTGGAAGACCTTGATTTTGTCAGTTCAACTGTATTGTTTTCTACAGAAAACAAAATATAAATGGAAGGGGTAAGGGAAAATCATATATAAGCACAGGGACTATCAGAAGAGGAGACACAGGCTGCAGGCAGAACAGTGATTCCTAGAGAATGGACTCAGATTCCTAGAGAATGGCCTCCTTCCACCTTCTCCTCTTCCCAGGGATGTGGCTTGCACTGAACTACCAGTTTGTACATAAAACTAGCTTACTTTCTGAATCACCTCTGTGTTGCTTTCATACTTGTGGTAAAATCTGAAGACACTTCCCAACATGATGGGCACTGGTCAGGCATTTCTCTTAGCAGTACCTAGGTTTCTACCAATGCTTTTTAGCACCTCAAATAATGAGTAAGTAGAAAATAAGACTCAGATCAAATAATATGCTCATGGGCCATACATTTTTCTTACTTGAGGTAGCTTTAGGGCATTGTATGTTTTGGAAGTACAGGTTCACACTTGAGATGTCTGTTCCCACACACCCAGCTCCAAGTTACAAATAACCTTCTGCCACAGTCCACTGGACCCCCTTTACTCTGATTCCAACATCTCTCCATTTAGTATTCTCAGCTGTGTTGTCAGAATTTAAGGATTTATTTTTGTTGTTTTGTATATTAGTTTCCTTTGTTTCTTTATATTCCATATAGGAGTTAAATCATCAGTTCATTCTCTTTCTGACTTACTTCACTGGGCATGCTCCCCTCAAGTTTCATTCATGTTGTTGCAAATGGCAAAAGTTCATCTGTTCTTTATGGCAGAATAGTATTGCATTATGTATATATGCCATATCTTCTTTATCCAGTTATCTATTGCAAAACACTTAGGTTGTTTCTATATCTTGACTATTAGAAATAGTGCTATAATGTACATAGGGTAGATACAAATTTTTGAGTTTTCATATCTTTAGATACCTAGAAGTGAAATTGCTGGATCATATGGCAGATCTACTAAAAATATTTTATTTTTTTAAATTATATTTTAGAGAAATATTTGCTGGAAAAAGAAGCAGTGCCATATTAATTACTTAAATTTTGAATTATTTCAATAAATTTCAAATATGTACAGATTCACCTTGCACCTCAGTGTGCATCCGTGCACACACACAATAATATATATGTAATTATGTATATATATAATTCAAAATATATAAATACTTCCTTGCATACAAGCATATTGACAAAACTATAAGGTTTTACAAATAATAAAATTACAATTTTGCAATGTAGTTTATTATTTTGAGACGACACATAAAAGGATATCCTAGACAAATATTCCCTGAGTAACTGAATGAACTGCATTAAAATATTAAAAGATGAAAGATCAACAATACAAAAAATAAATATAAGAAAACTCATTAATCTAGCAACTTTTGAAAAATCCATTTCAATGCTGGGGAAGAACATCAGTACAGTTTTTATGCTTTACAAAGAAGTATGTTTCCTGGCTTTGCTATCTGTATGATGAGGTCAAGAGAGCAAAAGACAATTAAAACCTGCAATCTGTATAGTCAAAAGACTTTTAAAAAGATGAAAATAGTTGTAAGTTTAAAACACTATGCTTTAATGAGAATACCAAAACCCACAAGGATTCTATTGATCTCAACCAAGGACATTTATGGAAACTCAATTTAACAAAATATAAAAATCATTTTGCCAGTAGTGATTATATGTTTTGAGTATCCTTAAGGTTTACTTTTTTTTTTCACAGTATTTCATCGTGGTTTGGCTTAGTTAGAAGGTAATCATTCATGGCGCAGGTGTATAGCATTCCCATAGCAGAAGCCAAGTGCTGTCTCGAGAGGTGGGTGTGAAATATGGTCTTGCAGGGTGATCCTACAATTATGACTGTCTTCTCATTTAGCAACATTGCTGACACCCATCTTCTGAACAGCAAAAGGGTATGATTTATAGAGTGGTTGAACACATGTTCTGTTCCAAAACTTATTATTTTCAAAGTTTTCCATTTACATAGACCTTGAGGGATTTGGGGTGTGAATCTTCTTCATTAAATTCATAATTTGTGTGTAAGGGTAAAAAAGGTCAGAGAGTTTGGTCACCAAAAGGAAACCCCTAAGAAATAATTTAAATTGCTTTGAGTCACATGTGGTATGAATTTCAGGATTAAACTATACTCTAGTTTAATGTTAAAATATAATTTTTAGTTCTTATCCTATCGTCTTCATGTAAGCACCAGTATTGGGAGAAGTGATTATTAAGCAAATGCATAGAGCACTGAAATAAAGATACAACTATTCAAAATTGTCAAAGGATAATATTCTTTCCAATCTTTTACCTTCACTGTATGCTACTTCTATGTTTGAAAATATTTTACACATTGAGTTTCACTTCTTCAACAGTTGTTATATCTCCTTGATCCTTTTCTCAGCATGGGACCTGACTCAATCTCAAAGATAATATCTTTCAGATGGAAATATTTCTCTCACTGATATCAAATAAATTTCCAATATGAAACTGACACCCAAGTTTTATTTAAAGGAGGAAACTGTACTAGCATATCCAAAAAGAATTGGCACAGGTATGTGACTTTATAAAAAGAGGAAAGTCAATGAATAAAAAGTCTCCTTTGGTTCATTTGCAAGCAAGTCATTATTTCCAATGGAGCAGCATGTTAAAGATTGGGAAAAAGAAAATATGCCTTTGTCAACAGTGAATTTTAGCTGCTTTTTTTTTTTTTGCAAGCCCCCTGTAGGGAAAGAGTAACCACAAAGCTCTCTTGAGAGATGAGGTATGAACAAATTGTAAATTGAGATAAATTTGAATAGAGAACATTTACAAAAATAAAGTAAATTGAACACCTTAAAAATCTCAATATAATGCTTAATGGTACATTTGAGGAAAAGGCAGCTTGAAAATGTGGCATGAAATAAACAGATCATCACTTAGAAACATAACACTCACTAACCCTAGAGACACAATTGAAGTTCATCCCAAGTACAGGGCCTGGGAGTTTGGCCAAGAAAATTATCTCATGGGGTCTAGGGCTTGATTTGTATTTCACATAATATGAAGTGGCATTCATTACCTTGTAATCGATATGCAGATAAGAAGAAATTATTTATGGCACAATTAACTAGGAAGGAAAGAGTACTATGTATGTACATATGGGAGAACTGAGGGTTTCTGACAGGACCATAAACCATAAAGAGACTTTTGACAATGATCAGACCTCTGAGATAACCTGCTGCCTTGGAAATTCATCCAGCTTTATGTACTCTAATATATTTGTAATCTTCTTTTTGTGTCATGCGTCAAGTGTAAACTGGATGTTTATGAAATTTTTCTCCCCCCAAAAATAGCTAAAGTCATTTTGAGTTTTTGAAATATTAGAAAACTGTTCCCAGAATGATCTCCTTAGAATATACATTCTGTGAGATGTTAATGATCAGCTTGGGAGATGCTGGGTTGAAAAAGCGACTAAGACTCCTTAGCGCCCTTAATGTTCTAATATGTGTTGCGACTCCAAGAGGAGGATAAATTACAAGTATTTCCCAATCTTATTTAATTACAACGTCCTTTTCTTGACATGCCTCTTTGACAGAGAGACTAGGGACTGTTTTTCACAACTTTACCAACATACACTTGAATGTATCTCCTTACCTCATCAAACCGAGTGCTATTTATTTATTTATTTACATATTTATTTATTTACTTATTTATTTATTGGTAAGTCCTTCTCTAATTTATTTCATCCTGCTTGGCAAGATCCCTGAACAAGGGTGCTTGGCTAGAGCCTTTTCATGGATGGAAACTTCTGTTCAATAAGGCAGCTCATTTGATGACCTCCCTCCCCATCGAGCCAGTTGGCTCCAGTATTGCTTGATTCTGCAGGCTCTCACTCAGAAGCCCAGTTATGCCATAAGCATCAGATCACCAATGTGTGCCCTGGGCATTCAGTTCTTCCAGGGCTGAGGTTGCCCTCATGGAAATTTGGGGCCTTGTGTTCTGATCCATAAACAGGTAAGAAGAATAGTACCTACAATGATGTTCAGCGTGGAGGATTGCTACAAGACTCTACTGACAACATCTCATTAGTTCTTGACACACTTTTCAGTGTGCCATTAGCACACAGTTTATCCCACCTGGAAGGCAAACCCTTTACACTTTTGCTTTCCAAACATTTTTTTTTTGTCTTTAATAGCAATAGTAGATACCTAAATATCATGACATGTTTATTGTCTATTAGGAACCTTGTAGAATACTTTAAAGCGGTATCTTATTTTGATTAATTTCTAAAAGTTCATTACATTTTTACTTTAAGAGCTTTAAACAGATGCAAAGCATACCACCAATGTATCCACAGTCCAGAATTTACAGTTGTTAAAAATGACATCAGTTTTCTTTCATTTTTTAAATAAGAAAAATAAAATACTAGAGCTAAATATGAAGTCTTTTTTAATTCACCTTCTCTTAGGCTATTCACCTCCCCCATTCCTAGAGGCAAACATGAATTTATTGTATCTCCTTATATTTATATTTATAGATTCTTATGCCTGAATATGATTTCATGAAAAATATATGGTATTATTTTGTGAGATTTTCATAAAAACACATACAAATCACACCATAGTGTATATACATCATTTTGACACTAGCTGTTTTCTCTCACCATTGTTTATAAAGTCCTATTCGTATCAACATAGTTCAGTGGTTCTTAACCTCTTGTGTGCTATAAGCCCCTTTGGTAGCCTGGTGAAGCTATTAGACCTTCTTGGGGGTAAATTTAAAATTTTCCTTAATAAAATACATAAGACTACAAATGAATTTAATTACGTTAAAACACAGCTAGCAAAATATAAACTATTAAGAAAAACAGTCATGTTGTATCATCTTTTTTTATCTAACTGTATTAGATAACAAGATCTAGTGGTGAATTTTACTAATATAATTTGGGGGAAGTGATTCTTTCAAACAGGTTTTCTAGATGTCTGAAGCAACTATGTTACATAAAAACAACCCCTGGAGTCTAATTTGGACAATCTTGTGTCCCTCTGGTTTGTAGTCCACATTAATAGTAAAAGAAAATGCTAAAATTACAGTAGGAGCTTAGTGATGATAACATATAATTTCATTTCCATTCAAGCTCACAGACCTCCTAGATTGTTTAAATATTATTAATCTTATTTTATCTCACTTCAACTAATTGCCTATGTCTTCTCCCAGTCTGACTTTTTAACAGTGCTTATGGATTTTTTTGATCTAGGAAATATTAAAATATTTTATTTAGTTTTTCTTTAACTTTAGGATTTGGCCTTCTGTGACTTGTTTAAAATAGAATATCTCCTTATATATTCTAATAATTTAACATAGAGTTTTTCATTTTCAGGATTGTTAATGTAATTGGATATTTTAAAAACATATCTTGTAAGGAAGGAACTTAATTTTATTCTTACAGTATCTTATTTAATCCTTACAACAAAGCCAACATCTTGGTAATGTCATTATTCTCTTTCAAGTTGCAGATTAACTGTCATTGTCCCCCATGATGCCTGTCAGTGCTGAATGTTCCCTTTAATATGTACCTGTATCTCCTGAATTTCTATTCATTGTTTTTTTTTTTCCACTTACTTTCTCTTGCTTCTTGTGAGTTTGTTGCTTCCAAAGATGACATTTTCCTTTTCTGGTTTGTAGTCCACATTAATAGTAATAGAAAATGCTAAAATTACCTTAAGAGTTAGTGATAATGAGCCAATATGCTTTTTCTTTTTAAATTTCCAATAGAGTTTTGGCCCAAAATAGCTAAATGAATATATTACAATGTATTTTGCTTTGAAGTACTTTCTGATGTTGATGTTAATGTTAATGTAGGAAAAAAATCATACAGTTTATTTATTTTTATCCTTAGATTCAGAGGAAAGATTGTCCCTTCCCTAATCTTTTTTTTTTTTTTTGGCATAGGTCACATTCTCATTTTCTGTATTCCTTACTCCAACACAGGTGTATCTAAAATAATGGCAATAATTTTCATGAACTACACACAGAAAATGGGTCTTCTTAAAGAAAGACAAAATTTCTCTTCTGTAGGAAAGGGAAGGGGTGCGATTCCAAAATCTAACCGGGTTTTTGCCATGCCATCTCTGGTGGTCTTCCCAGGTCCTCATGCAATCAGGATATGTGGAGAATACCTAGCTGAGGGGGCTCTGTATGGCTTTGTATGGCTCACAGCCATGCAGTCTGCTGTGATCCTGTCACCCCTCTTCTTCAACTCAATTACAATTTCTTCTGCTTTCCTGGGCTAAAGCCTTGTGAGTGTGTGAAAGTCAAAGAAGCTCCTTCTACCCAGAAACAATTCAATAGATATAACAATTATTTGTTTCTTTTGCTTCTGGAAATTCTATGCTATTAACCTAAATATTACAAATAGAACTATTGCTACTAAATAAAGGTCCCACATTAGGTATCCAATTTTTAATTGGAAAACTGCTTTTTATTTTTTAGCACACATTTTCACCTTTTGTTTTGAAATAGTCTTATACAAAAAATTTACAAAAATAGTACAGAGAGTGCCTGGGTTAATAACTTTAACCCAATTTCCACTTAATATTGTCTTTATCTATGGCACTGTGATAAAAAATAAGAAACTAACTTGTAACAATACTGTTAATTTGCTAAAAACGCTAACATAGTCACCAGTTTTTTTCTCTATTCCAGTATATACTACACACCCTACTTGCATTTATTTTGTGTGTTTCCTTAGTCTCCTCTGAACTGTGACAGGTCATCTGTCTTTCATTGTGATCCATGACCTTAGCATTGTTGAGGCGTATTTGCAGAATATCACTCATTTGGGGCTTGTCTGGTATTTTCTAATGATTATATTGAGGTTGCACTTCTAGTAAAAATACCACAGAGGTGGCACACCTGTCTCTGTACATCTTATCAAATGGTAAGTGATAGCCATATGTCTTAGTACTGGTGATGTTAACCTTGGTCCTTGGTTAAGGTGGTATCTACTGGGCTTCTCTACTGTATTTATTTTGCCATTTGAAACAAATAAGTATCTTATAGGACATACTTTGATACTGCTGATGTGCTGTGGTTTCTCCTCAAAATTTCACTCACTAATTTCAGAATCCACAGTGAATTTCTTCTGCAACGGTTATCGTGGCATTCCAGTGGAATTCCCCCATTTTTTCTACATTTATCAATATATTGCTAGCAGTATAGACTTATTTATAACTTAAAAAATATTTTATGGGTTATAACCCAATGCTATTGTAGTTATTTTACCTTGTTCTAGCCTTGCCCATTGGGAACTCTTTCAGATTGATCCCCATGACCCCATCCTTTTAAGAGCACTTTCTCATTTACTAAAATACTCCAAGGGCAGTGTGCGTTTTCTCTGGCATAACCTTTGCTTAACCACTTTTCTCAAGGATCCCTATTTCTTTATATTAGCGAATGATGTGCAGGTACCCAAAACAAGGCTTTTAAAGAATAAAATATGTGCAGTGGTTCCTACATTGCCCTAGAAAAAGGCTTGGCAAATTTTATAAATGATCAGCCTGCAAATAAGGCTTGCAGACCATCCAGGCTCTACTGCAATTATATCATTGTGCATAACCAGCCATAGACAATAAGTAAATTAATAGGTGTTGGCATAGTCCAATAAAAATTTATTTACAAAAATAGTTGATTGGCTAGATTTGGTTCAGTGGACTTGTACTTTGCCAGTCTTAGCTCTAGGATAGCAAGCCGTGTGCTGATTCTCACATATATAAACAAAGACAAAAGCTAAGTATGTTGTCACTTTCTCTGGTGAGAAAGGTACTGGTGTATACTCATGTAAATGGAATTAACATGTTTCACTATTTAAGACCTTTTTTTTTAAGATTTATTTATTTATACATACAAGCTTGGGTACAGACCAGAGGTGTGGGGCGGCGAGAGGGTTCACCAGAGATAGTGGGGAGCAGAATAGGCAGATCAGAAATACAGTGCTGAGGGGAGCAGCGGGCGAGGCAGGAGAGGTCTGCTGCACCATGTGGGATTCTCCCCGGCTGGGCGTCGAACTTGCATCACGCGCTGCCGACAGCTCCACAGCGCAGCTCTCAACCGCTGCACCACCAGGGAGGCCCTATTTAAGAACTTTTAATGTTACTGTATTCAAAATAGGAAAAATGATAACTACTGTTTCTCATTTGCTTTTAAACATTTAACATGTAGTTGGTACAACTTTTATCATTTTCAAATAAACCAAATAAATCAAATTTATCAAATCAAATAAAATTTAATAAAATAATTAAAGTAATACCTATCAAGGACAACTAAGTGCAAAAATAATGGACATAGGAAATCGGAAAGACTGGTGCTTACCTTGCTCTAGAAGAGAAGTTGTCAAACTTCATAAATGGCCAATTGCAAATTAACTCTGCAGGCCATGAAGTCTCTCTTGCAACTACTTGCAAAGCGGAACATCCTGCAAAGTTTCATACAGGAGGTGAAGATTGAGATTGATGTCAAAGAGTGGGTAGGACTTGAATTGCCTACAAAAGGAAATTATAAAGTTGATGATTCAGGGGTGATTTAAACAAGAAAGGGAGAAATTAAAAAGAGGAGAGTATTCAGGGATCATGAGTAGCAAACAGCACATAAAGCAATTCTAAAAGGGATAAAGGAGCCCACCTAACTCAGCTAGCCTCTCTCCTAATCATACAGATTTTAGTATGTAGTGACCAATGAAATCACCTTGCATTACTACTGAAAGCAATTGACACTATGCTTTGTAAGCTTAAGTGGTCCTAATTTTTAAAAAATCCTTAAGTAAATATTCAAAATACTGTTTCTTAATTATAAATGTCAATATATTGAGATTTTTTGCCTTTATTTGCAAGTTTTTCATTGTTAATGCTGTAATCAGCAGCTATTACAAAGAACATAATCTTATATGAGACACAAGAACAAATGTTTCCCATTGTATTCAGTTTTTATATAACAGACTTTTGGGGTCTCCAGTGAGTGCACAATAAGCAAATTAAAAATTCTTAAAAGTTTGAATCTAATTCCGTTTTCATTTAGAGTCAAGTAGCTATGGCCTCACTTAAATGCAACTATAATATCATAGAAGTGTCATTTTATAGCCATTAGCCCTCAAAATATCTATCCTAGATCCTGAGAAACCAGGTAACTCAGATGGACAAATACAATGACAGAGATTTTTTTGGGGAATAACTCTGGCTCTTGTTTTTTCCAAAGAATTAAGTTACATGTTATGAAAAAATCTGATGCCATGCAGTGGGATGATTTCCTAAGCAGAATCAAACTCTTCATTGAAAGTATAATGCTGAAAATCTTATCTAATGGCCTTAAATGATTAGGTACCTTAAGGATTGCTACATATGAAATATTATTTTCCTGTGTTCTATAGAGATTTATGAAGTTCAGTAGGATTAGTATTATACATTTGGCACCTACAATGGCTACTCTGTATGCCCTTAAAAGGGAAAGTGATATATAGCCATATAGAGTGTAGACAAGCACACATATCTCTGGGGATTCTGTGCTGAGTTTCATCTTTGGAGCAAAGGTGTTACATAACTAAGATACGCATGGATTATATTATCACCTTTAAAAGATGGAATGTTTTCTTGGTGACTCTTATGCGGATGTTTCAGCTATTAGCATGCTCTGGCAAGACAACCCATTGGGCTCACTCCAGCTTTTGAAAGATTGCTAATCTTGGTCTAGATCTCTGAGTGGATCAGTGAACCAGACCTTATATGCATGTATATCTGGAGCTTACATTGTAAAACCTTGGAAGTACTTCATTTAAATTAAATTGTGACTTAAACAATTTAGGTAAATTGTAATAAAGATGTTTCTTGCATCATGAAGTGTTTCTTGAGGAATCAAATATTTTTTTTGTAACGTTAGACTATTGACCAACTTTTTTTTTTTTTCATTTTTTTTTTATTGTTATTTGTGTCTTTTACATTTTGTATTCCCCTTGGGCAGCCCACCACCAATTCACCCGTGATCCATCTCCATGGTCCCCTGTATTCTCCTCTCTTCCATTTTGTGCCCTTATCCTCCCCTCCCCCCTCCCCCACCGCTGAGTGTCTCTCTCCCACCCCGCCTCCCTATAGTCCTGTTAT
>PVIJ01008199.1:0-76193 GCA_004024925.1 Scalopus aquaticus
TGCTAAATTCCTTTGTATCTGTAACTGCCTTTATAAGCTGCACCAACTCTGTGCTGGGCGTCTCCATTTAGCCGACCAGACCGCTGCGTCGGTGCTTCAGGCTATTTGGGACCCTAGCTCGAGCTAGCAATAAACCACCGCTTTGTTATTGCATCGGACTGACTCTGTCGTAACTCGGACCCGTAACGTACTTTAACAGGAACAAGCCCACACCCCTCCATGCCCAATGCATGCAGCCCTCAGCCACCTTCCAGGAGGTGCCCCTACACCAGGCCCAGACACCATCACCTCAGTGCACAGTCTGATCCAGTCTGGGCCATGCAAAGCCTCAACCAACATCAGTGACCATCAACTGCTCTCCAAGGGGCACCCCCAAGCCTGGGCCCACAAAACAGCACCTCACAAGTGGGTATAAAATAAGGCCATGCAGGGCCTGCTCCACAGCTGCAGCCGCCAGCACCCTCTGTGAGCCCGCCAGGGGGGAGGGTGGAGATACCCCTGGCAGAGGCCAAACCACAGCAGTGAGGGCCTGAGAAAAAATGGGGACACAGAAAAACATAGGGAACAGTGAACAGAAGTCAGAAGGGAAATATAACACCACATAAGGAGAACACATCTCCAGAACCCACAATGCTTTATTTACAACATGGATTGATCATCTACTCTTCAGTTCACTTCCACGCTTCTCCTTTAAAAAAAGACACACCCTGCAAGCCTGCTGCTTACTCCTTCAAGGTTCATTCAAAACTATCTGAAAGTATCTTTGTGGAGAAAATAGAATTAGATACTTAGAGCCTCCTTGGTGGCCTAGGGGTTAAGTCTCAGTGCTATCACCTCCATAGCCTGAGATGAATTTTCCAGGCCAGGGAGCTTCCCACAGGGCACAGCAGACCTCTCCTGTCTCCCCCCTTGCTCCCCTCAGCAGTGTATTTCAGTAGATCTGCCTGTTCTGCTTCCTACTCTGTCTCTGGTGAATCCTCTCTCACCCCTGCACCTCTGGCCTCCACCCCAGTTCTAAGCAAAAATAAAATTTAAAAATGTAAAAAAAGAATTAGATGTTTAGAGATGAATGTGATATAGCACATACATGGATTGGTTCTCAATGAAGCACATCTGAAGTTTACCTCCTGTTACAATGCGATGTGACCTCAATAAAAAAATAAAAATACTAAAAAAAGAAAACAAGATTCAAGGCAATTCAATGAGGAAATGATGTGGGAACCCACAAAGAAACAGAAAGGACGCCATCACAGACACTAACCTGAAATGAGGAACAGATCTAAAAGATAAATGCTAAATAGTTGTACTCAATGCTACTGTCATTTGAATCACAATTTTGAACCACAGATGTAATTTTATAAATTTGGCAACCACGTTTAAAAAGAAAAATAATGATAACAATGTTCAACATTTTATATAATTCAAAACATGCAAAATACTGTACTTCCAGCACATAAACAATGAGGAGATTACTGAGATATTCCACAATCTTCTCAAACTTGACCTTCTTGACATTGGTGCTTTGAGTCTGTAAAAGGCTGCACAGTCCTTAACCTGCTGTCCTGCCGCGCAGTGACTTTGCTCCAGACCCAGGGACTCTGGGATTTGCTGACCACGTCAGATCCCTGACCCCTCACACTGGGTGCAGGAGAGAGTGAGCAGACACAGTTGGCATGGGCCCGTCAGCCTCCCCTCCTCCCCAATCCCCCCCACACAGCCCCTTCATCTCCCCCAGTGTCCCAATTTCACAATGTCCCAGCACAACTGGGAGCAGGTCAGGAGACTCACCCCTGACCCCACAGCTCCCCTGCAGGAGGGGCCTCCTGAACTCTGGGGGATTGGGGGGGCTGGTGGGGGGACAACTCCTGTTGCAGCCTCAGGGCTTCCCCACAGAGCCAGGGCTGTCCTGAAGGCGATTCCAGAACACTCTTCCTCCTGGTGACAGGACTCCTCACCTCTTTCAGGACTGAGCTCAGATGTCACAGGAAGCCTCCCCTGAGGAGAGTATTAGAATTATAACTGGCTCCTCATCTGCCCCACCTGGGTTGATTCTCTAAATCCCTCTTTCCCCTTTGACCTTGATCACCAACTGAAGCTGTTTTGGTGTTTAGGGTTGATGTTCAGTGAGTGTGTGAGCTCCACAGGAGAGGGATTTTGCCAGAGTTAGTTTGAAAATCCCAAATTTCCTAGAATAGTGCCTGGCACAAGGTAGGTACAGAATAAATATGTGAATGAATGCTAAGTGCAGGGGCCAGAACTCCTTAGAGCTGAGACCCAGGCAGGAAGACAGACAGCGCCCTGGTATGTGGTGGGGACCGGGGTGTCTGTGTTCAGAGGGAGAGGACACTCACTAGCTCATCCAGGAACCCCCGCCCCGCAGCCCTGTACATGCAGCCCAAAGCACATGGGGTCAGCCCAGCCAGACACCAGCTGCCCCTGCAGACTTTGCAGGAGGGCACCCTGGGCCAGGTGGGGGGTTGTTAGGCCCTGAAGTCCTTCCGGTCCCAGACTTACACCAAGGTGCCAATGATTCTGCACAGATGGAAGGCCTGGTTCAGCTGCCACCTATGCAGCCCTGGGGACCCCTCTCTTGAATCCCCACCGCAGGCAGGGGGTGTTCACCCTTGGTATGTTGGGTGTGGGGTGTGGACACCTGGCCCTGGAGAATGGGAGGGGGACACATTCTGTTCTGGGGAAATTTAAGTAAGTTTCCCAGCCAATTCAAGAAATGACCGCTATGTAATGATCATGTGGGTGAAAATAGACTCTCCCGGCCCCCAGTCTGAAGCCCCTGGGCCCCTCCCCACACATCATCCCTCCCACCCAGGTGTCCACTAAGCTACCCCGCCCCTGCCCTCCCCCTCTCTGGTTCCACCCCCTCCACTCCTTCAGCCCCTATCCCCTAAAGTCCCTACTTCCACTCTCTCCTCACTTCTCAGGAGCACCCCCTCTTCCTAGCCCATGACCCTGGGTGGGGGCAGGTGTCGCCTCCTGTCCCTCTTCCAGCCCATCCTAGGCATGGAGAGTTTAGAGTTGATTCCCTGGAGGAGGTGTCTTCATCCCTGGAACCAGCAGCAGGAACAAGTGACAGGGACTCTGGGGTCACAGTCTCATCCCAGGAGATTGAGGGCACCTGGTATGTTTGTGGGGCCCAACCTGGTCCTTGGATCCAGCTGTTATGTCTGCCACTTACAGCTTTGGCTTGGACCAAGGTTTCCACTCAGTGGATGTTACCTGGGGTAGGACAGGTGGCATGTGGCCAAGTTTCAGTCCATGAATACTCCCTCTCTCTCCCCTCTCCCTTTTGCTTTATTTTTCTCAGTCCCTCTGTAAATAAATTCTGTTAATGTTGCTTCACACTGTCTCTGTTTTTGGGTAGTGCCCTGCAATCATAAGCACAGGGGTGGGGACACACCTCCCAGACCATTCACCCCTGCCCCAGGTTTGCTGGGCCAGACACCCGTGCTTGACCTGCTCAGGCTCTCTTCCTTATGTGGGCCGCCACAGCACACTGTGAGTGCTGGGCACGGCAATATTTTCTGTCTCAAATTTAGAGTTTAGTAGTTTTCTTCTTGTGTGTGTGTGTGTTTTATTTGGACATGGGTTCAACCTTCAGTTTAGGTAGTTCTGCATCCTCTACTTGTCCTCTGCCTCCTTCCTTTCCCCCTCCCCTTCCTCCTTCTACTTCTTCCTTTCTGAAAACTGCTTTGGGGAATCTGATAAGGTCTGTTGTGTGCAAGTTGAGTTTTGTTTTATGGGAGATTATATAGGCATATGCTTGTGACTTGTTTACAAGTTTTAACTTAGGATTTCTGCTTTTGGGAGGGTGTGTGTGTGTGTGTGTGTGTGTGTGTGTGTGTGTGTGAATTTTCTATAGTTTCCTTTTTGGTTTGAGAGGAAGTAGCCTTTGACTTTGGCTGAGAGTCTGCTTGAACAAATTCTGGCTGCCCTCCGTAAATTAGATTTAGAAAGGCCAGAGGCCCATTTGACAGTACAAAGAAGAGGAGAGCACACTTCCTCTTACCTGATAGTAGATGTACTAGTGAAGAGCAGAAGAGGAGGACCGCAGCTTACTGGAAACTTCGAATCTACCAGTAGAGAATCCCTTCAAGAGGACGATGTCTCTGCAGGACTCACTCCCACCTCCCCTCCCCGCCCCCACCCCTGCCATGTCACCAGAATTGCTTCTCTTTCTCATACCAGACAGGGCACCAAATTTGGTCAATGGACCTGCTTTGAAGTAGTTCCCTCTTTGCCAGTTCCCAGTGGGTGGATAGAATACTATAAGAGGGACTTATTAATAGAGGTGAGGCAGGGACTTCATAAACAAAAGAGTTTCAGTAAAATAACAGACTTCAACAAAAAGCCAGTGAAGATTTGTGTGATATTCTTCAAAGGATTATTCAAACTTATAGTACATACACAGACATGAAATCCAGATGCTCCAGAAACTGTTTGAATGGTTAACATATACTCATTAGACAGAGTCTTCTGAATAAAAGGAGGAAATTAACCAAGATAGCAGGTGCTGTAGAGATAAGTCCTTCTCAATTAGTGGATATAGACTTCAGAATTTACAATGCCAGAGAGGAGGAGATAGGACATGGCTTAGGAGGAGAAGAGAAGGGATGTGAAATAGGAAGTGTTAACACTTAAAGAAGAACCAGTGTGCTTATTGTAAGTAAGAGGAACATAGGAAGAACAGGTGTCCCAAATCGGAAGCAAGAGAGGGAGTAGGGAATGAGAACATGGGAAAAAAGGAGAGGAAACATGATAGCACTAATGGAGATTCAGACAAGAGTCTCAGAATGCTAAGTGAAAGGAATGAAGAAATGAAGAGGGAGGAAAGAAGGCAAATGGTAGTCCAGGAAGGAGGATCAGATGAAGAGAAGGGAGATCCCAGAGCTCCACTTGATTTGTAAAAGCCTGCAATGATAGTCCCCTTGGATCCCCAGGCAACCTCACTGTGGGGGACCATTTGGCTGATTTCTTGGTAGATATGGAAACAATCTATTCAGTTTTGAATTATAACTTGCTTGGTCCAGTAAGAGGACTGTGCCAGTCACTCTGGTTATGGAAAGGTCACAAAGGAAAGCCTTTCTAAAGCTTCTGGAATGTCAATTTGGTGACCCAAACCTCCAATATAGCTTCCAGTACATGGAAGAGTGTTCAATTCCCCTCCTTGGCTGTGACCTCTAAAGTAAACTTAATTCATAGCTTATTTACTAAGAGGGCCAAACTGATAGCCCTGACTAGAGCCCTGGATCTCTCTCAGGGTAAAAGGGTAAACATATAGATTGACTTGAAACATTCCTTCATGGTTTTACACACATGAGGTGCTATTAGAAGGTAAAGGGCCTCCTTAAAACCAGCAACAAAGACAGTAAACACCCAATGGAGACCTTCACCTTGCTGAAAGCAGTCAATATGCCATCAACTGTAACAATGATTCATTGTCCTGGCCACCAAAGGGAAAGATCTGACACTGTAAAAGGCAACAGAAGAGTTGACGGTGTGGTAAAGCTGCTGCTTGTTCTACTTTCCAGAGAGCACTCGTGCTTCCATAGCTTATCTCAATTTGTTCCAAAAATACTGATATGGATGAGGAAATGGTCCTCAAATGGTAATTTACTGGTTTTGACCTCAGCTCCACTTGAAGAATGAGCTCACATGCCATGATACCCCTCCCAGGGCCCTCATCAAGCCTGTATTGAAATATCTACATGAGGAGCCCCCTATGAGGTGACTTGCTAGAGTCTATATGCCCACACTTAGAGGCCCCTGTTTGCACACAGTACATCATTGCATCACTTAAGGTTGCCATTTATGTGCCCAGAATATTCCTAACACTCAGACCCTAGAGCACTGGGGTCAATATTGGGTCATATGCCCTTTTGAGGATGAGCAAGTGGATTTTATCCAAATGTTCATATCTACTGGTAATTATAAGTATATTTTGATATTTTTGGATATCTTTGTTGCCGTAACCCCGCTGCCTCAGCAGTGGGAGCTAGCAGGAGCAGTGGTGGTCTTTTATCCTGCTGCTCCACACAAGTCTGTTGTGGCAGTTGACCTTTTATGTAACAAGTGCATTTCCTGCATTCTGCCTCTCCCCACAAGTCAGTGGTGCCAATCAGACTTATGGGAGGGGCACCCTGAAAGATAATATACACCAGGGTCAGAGGGAGTCAGAGATAGAGAGAGAAGAGGCGGGGAGAGAAGAGGGAGAGAAGAGGAAGACAAGGCAAAGAGAGGAGGGGAGAGAGAGGGAGAGGGAGAGAGAGAGAGAAAGACCATCTCCAGAGAGAGAGAAGGAATCCCCCAAAAGACAACAATAACAAAGGTGCCAGCTTCCTGAAGAAGAATTAAGATGGTTCCAGACTCCAAAGAAAGAAGGGGAGGCCTCCATTCCTGGCCTCCAGGGAGGAAAAGAAGCATCCAGCAGCTACCCTCCGAGGAGGGAAAAGAAGCCAAAGGACTCTGTCAGAGACTGGGCCTCAGGTCCTGTCTCTGATGTTTCCTGAAAGGAGCACCAGGGGCCTTGGGTCTGGTGTCTCAAGGAGCTGTTTGTTAGTGTGACCCAGCATCTCACAGAGAACTATTGGCACTGGGTGACTCTGACACCACTCCTGGGGACCAGTGGCGATTCTGGGTGAAATAGCCGACCGCTTGTGCATACAGTAAGCTGTTTGTTTCCCCTTTGTGAAATAAACCCCAGGTTTGTTGTTGTTGTTCCTGTAGCCTGAGGTCCCTTGCAATTGTGTACATAGGAGAGAACCCACAGACAGTGACCTGTTCTCTTATCAGGCACTGTCCTTTGTTGTTTTTGGCCTTTTGGCCTTTTGGGGCTTTTTGGTGGCTCTTGCCTCAGAGCCTGGGCAGTTGTGCTCTGTCCACCCCGGTTTCACCTTCTCAGGATGGGTGGAAGCACTCCCCTACCAGGACAGAAAAAAGCTTCTGGTTGCCAATTGCTGAAGGAAATAACCCCTCGGTTTGGATTTCCCAACTCTAGTCAGTAAAACTATGCTAGGAAATCCATTTGCACTGGGATCAAGTCTTGTCCATTGCCTTCCTTCAGATAAGAGCAGATCCTAGAAGGGAGGCTATATTTGAGCCCCTTTCAAATTGCCTTTGGAAGATCATTCCAAGCTTCAATTTTGAACACTGCACCAGATTTATATATATAGAGAGAGAACAAGAATATGTGATCAAACAACACATAAAATATATTATGGAAGTTTTATCTGTAATTCACAATTTTGCACACTCTAGCATCTCTGTGCCTCCAGATGAACCATTCTTTCCTTTCAAGACCCCACAATTGTGTCTTATTTAACACCTGGTATGGTGGAGATGCCAAACCCAACAGTCAGGAAAAATGGTCTGGTCCTTATCATGTTTTGCTAACCACTCAATTCTTTAAAACTCTCAGGCATAAAATCCTGGGTACCTCACTCCTGACTAAAGAAAGCTTCTCCAGCAATGAGCTGGAGACATATTGGTCTCTTGTGAACCTGTTGAAAACCTGAGAAAAAAGACAAAAAATTAATATTTTTTTCTTCCGTTTCTATTGCAGGATACCTTAGGATAACATCGTCATGACTGGAACCACTGGGGTGAGGAATAAGGCAATGAGCCTTCCTTGGCAATTGATCTAAATTAACTTTTTTTCCCTCCATCCAAAGTCTATGAATGTAGAATGGCATCTGATACCACATGACCCCTGCTGACGGCACCCCCTTTGAGGAACTTGATTTTGAGTCTGGGGGAAAATAACAAGAACAACTTGGTTTAGATTTTTTTTTGGCTTTTAATTTTTGATTTTTACAACTTTGACATTTGTGGAGTGTATATATATATATATACACACACACACACACACAGACTTAAATGTTTGATTTTTCCTTTTTGTTACTTTGTAGACTGTTTTTTCAGGTACAGGTGTGGCTCAGGTGAGCAAACATTCTGGCTACTTCATTGTGAGTGGAACTGCCTTTCCATCAGGCAGTGGTGAAAAGAATCTACCGAGGGCATAAGTAAGCAGAGAGAAAGCTCTGTGTCTATGCAGACATGAGTAAAACTGTAGTTATGCATGATGTTCCACATGGGTTAAATGGAAAAAGCTAAGGAAGCTCTCTGTGTCCATATGCTGTGTGTTGATCTGTCTTTCCCTTTGTGACTATTCTTCTGGCCTCCAGAGAATATAGATGGTTCCTATAGAAACTGTGAGTTTATAAACAGACATCTCCCCAAAGAAGACATTAAAACAGCCATTAGGCATATGGAAAATGTTCACAATCACTTATTGTTAGAGAAATGCAAATCAAGACCATAATGAGATACTATGTCACATCTATGAGAATGGCCCATATCAAAAAGACCAGAAACAATGAGCACTAGTGAGGTTGTGGAGAAAAGGGAAACTCTCCCACACTGCTTGTAGGAATTCAAACTGGTCTAGCCCTTATGGAAAGCAGTATGGAGGTGTCTCAAAATACTAAACATGGATCTGTCATTCAATCCAGTAACTCCACACCTAGGCAACTACCAAAAATATTCAAGTACACTAATTTCAAAAGAAATTTTCACTCCCATGTTTATTGCAGCACTATTTACTATGGTTAAGCTATAGGGACAGCCTAAGTCCCCTAGAACAAATGAGTGTATCAAGAAGATGTGATATATGTCCTACAATGGAATACTATTCAGCAATCAAAAAAGATAAACTCATGTCATTCACAACAACATGGATGGAGCTGGAAGGGATTATGCTCAGTGAAATAAATCAGAAGGAAAAAGAAAAATTTGGAGTGATATAACTTATAGGAGAAATATAGGGAAACCGAAATAGGGTAAAAAAAAAAAAAGAGAAAACTTGTAGGCAACTATAGATCTGAGGCTTAAAGCTTGGGAGGGGGAGGAAAAGGGATGAAAATGAGTGGGAAGAGCACAAGGGACCATGGTAAGGTTCACAGGTGATGTGGTGGTGAGATGCTTACAGGGACTACGCCTGAGGGGAGAAATCAAATACCATAAAAATATGAGCAACAATGTAAAAAATTTTTTTAAATTAACAAAATAGAAAATAAAAAAAGAACTCAGAAGGAGAAAGATAAATATTGATGGTGTCACTAATGTGTAGAATATAAAGTAACTAAATTAATAGGAAAAGACAAAATGAAAAACTAACCATTGATACCTGACTACAGAACTGAGATGCCACAAGGGGAAGAGTGGGGAGGGGAAAAAACAAAGAAGGAAGGAAGCACAATGTTCTATGGTAGTGGAATATGGTTGGGTTGGTGGTGGGTGCACTATGGTGGAAATACCTGATGATGCTACCTCAATATTAAGTCGGTTAAAAAATAATAAATAATAAAAAGAAAGAAAGAACCTGTTATTAAAAAATATAAAGTAAAGTAAAAATATAACGTAAAGTAAAAAATATAAATATAAAGGGAACTTGTACAACTGTTTCCAAGAAGCCTGATCTGGGATTACATGTGGTTAATGATGATTAAAAACTTCCCCAAAATCTAAATTTAAAAAACTTGGTAGTTTTTTACCTATAGGAAATAAGAGCTAAAAACCAAAAAACAAACAACTGTAAATGGAAAGTGCTTCCAGGATGTTCGGTCTGGGATAATCTGACTATCTGTTTAATGAAAACTAATTTGGATTTTAATGGTTGGTTTGGAAACATGTGTGTCTCTAAATGTGCCTGTGGAGTGTAATTTTTTCCTTCCCTCCTGTGTCATTGGTGCTGGTACTCACGGCACACAAGGGCTGCCTGAGGAGCACGAACGACTTACGTCATTGGACATCGGATGAAATGGGAGCTAGGAAATAAAAGATTTTTTTTTAAAGATTTATTTTTTATTTATACATACAAGCTGGGGTGCAGGCCAGAGGTGTGAGGCGGCGAGAGGGTTCACCAGAGACAGAGCGGGTAGCAGAACAGACAGATGAGAAACACACTGCTGAGGGGAGCAGTGGGCAAGGCAGGAGAGGTCTGCCGCGCCATGTGGGATTCTCCCTGGCCGGGCATCGAACTCGTGTCGCCGCTGCCGACAGCTCCACAGCGCAGCGCTTAACCACTGCGCCACCAGGGAGGCCCATAAAAGATTTTTTAAGATTAAGAATTCCAGTGGTGGAATTGAGATAATAAATTACGGTTTGACAGGAGAAAAATGGTTACTTGTGGAATGAGGTAGAAGACGGGGAGAGTCGAGTTCTGTGAGTGGTGGGCTGGTGGAGTGTCAGTGGAGCTTTGGTATCTTAACACATTGTTTGCGGGTAGTTTGCTACTACCAGTCAACGTAAAACGTATAAATACATTTCCCTCATACAATTTAAAATATTTTTGTAAGCAAAGCATTATTCCCATATTACTATTCCTGTAAGAAAGGATCACCACTTTCTTTAAGCCACATAGCTGGTGAGTAATAAATTGTCACTGTTGGGCAGTTAAATGGTATATCCTCTAATACTTATGATAAGAGGAGTCTATTTTTTTTTAATTTTAGTCTTTTGATTGTTCAGAAGAAATTTTATGGAAACTTGGAGATGCTCCTAAGACACTCCCTAAAATTTCTGCCTTTCTTTTTGGGAAAGATGTTAGACAAATTTGACCTACTTGATAGTAAACTGTAAGTTAATGAGAAGCATTGTTGCTTGAGAGATATGTTTAACCTTAGTATATACATCAATATTAATGTCCATGTTCTAAAAAGTATTAATGTAAAACTTTATGTCTGATATCAGAGTACTTATTAATTCTGGTTGTATTTTGAAAGTTTGTAAGTTATAATGCTGAACAGATTTACTTTCACTATATTATCATCAGATGTTTCATTTGGGTTATGTCAGAGATTTATCATTTGCAGAAATTGTTTCTGAAGAAATTAACAGAAGAAAGACCTTAACAATATTTCAGGACCTGTACTAATTGACAGGGCTCAAGATTGAGAGCTTTTATATGGAGTTGAATGAGTTTGATATATTTTTATTTGAAATGTTACTGGAGCTTTTGGGTTTGTTGATTCAAAGAAAAAATTTTTCTTTTAACTGATTATGATCTGCAGCAATGTTTAATTGCATTATGTGAGCAGAACCAATTTATGTCAGCATTTTCTCTCTTCTTTATATCATCATAATATGCAAAATGGTAATATTCTTATTACTCATGACAATGTGTAGTTTTGCACAGTTTCAATGAGGAATTTTGTTTCCCCTTCAGTAGAGAATTGGAAATATGGTTACATTACTAGGTTTTGGAATGTCACAGTTGAGCTCATCTGAGAGTTGAGATCAAACAAAGCTAAGAAGAAAGAACACAGCAGCTTGCCTGTAGGGTCCCAGACACCTCCCAGGAGAGTAGGAAGCTCATCTCCGTTGGAAGATCTGGAGACCCCAGAGAAAAAAAGCCTTGGGGACTTCGAGAAGAGACAATCTACACGAGAGTAGAAATGCTGCAGGTGAAGTCAGGCAACACCATTCAGTGGTCTGGCTACTGAGGCCTGGACAGGCAGAATATTGAGAGCTAAATATAAGATCCCCCTATGGAAAGTTCAAACAAAGTCAACAGAAATTCTACTTGGTTATTCTGTCCTATGAGTTTATGAAAAAATAGATAAAATAGGTTGAAATTAGATTTAGTTCACAAATGCATTTTTGTACTATTTGATAGAACTGGGATGAAGGTGGAGAGAAAATAATTTTAATAGTAACTACTCTCCAATGGCCCTAACCCTGAACAAGCCCCATCTCCATCTCCTTTAATAGTATCCTCTCTTAACTATTGTTAAGGGGTTTTTTTTGGGGGGAAGGGGCTTGAATTGATTGACTACTTTTTAGGAATAGAGGCCTTTACCACACTGGTGATGTTTAGACAATGTCTCATGACTGATTTCTATTTCTTTTGAATACACTGCAACCTCTAAGAAAACTCTTGTGAACTACATCCCAACATTTAGATATCTGACTTTCATCACCACAGAAATGTCGACAAAAATTGCCAGTGGGAAAATTGTAAGAGAAACAGTGAGGAGCACTCTTTGAGCCAGTGGTGGCATGCATAGCCAACTGGATGGTAGAAGGTGGAGCTTTCAAACCAGCTCCTGAGTAGGGACTGATGGGAATAGGGCAGAGCTGAGGCTTTTGGCAATTAAACTTTTGACCAGATGAACTGCCAGACTTTTGGTAGTTGAGTTGTCAAAAGTCTGTATTGTACAGCTATACAGTTGGGGTTTTGGCAATTAAACCCTGGCGGAGGGGTATCTGTGGAGAAGCTACCACTTTGCCACTTACAGCTTTGGCTTGGAGTTCAGTCTCTGCTTACTGGATGCTATCTGAGGTAGGACAGATGGCATCTAGCCATGTCCCAGGCTGTGAATCCTATCTCCCCCCTCAACTCCCTCGCTCCTTGTGTAAATAAATCCTATTGTTGTTGTTTTACTCTGTGTCTGTTTTGGGGTCCTTTTGCTGACTCAGTTGCTGGGTCTGGACTCAGGGACCCAGAGTGACAAAGCTCTTAGTGTAAGAAAGGAGGGTCAGGGAAAGCCCCAAGTACCTGGATGTAGTTCTCAGGGTTTCAACACCTAGGGTGGTGTCTGCGGTGGGAATAGTTACTGGTGGGGATTCCCCAGATCCCTTCTCACAACCCAGGTCTGATTTTCCTGCCTGCACACTCTTGACACAAGCCAGGTCTCATTTCCCATTGCTTGAACAGTTTCCAGGGAAGCCAACCAGCAGCACTGCCTCCCCGGTTAAAAGGTTCCCATGAGTCTGCAAGGATGCGCAGACTGGAGGAGGCAGCTCAGGATGCCATCAACGCTGTTCCTGCTGCTCGTGGGGGGCCCTGGCCCTGACCGAGACCTGGGCTGGTGAATCAGGCCCTGGGGGAGGGGCTGTGAAAGGCCTATGCCCGAGGAAGGAGTAAAGGGACCCCCGGAGGGCAGGTGCAGGGCCTGAGGACAGGCATGTCTCCTCCAGTTCCTGTGCCCCTGCTCTGCCCAGGCCTACCCTGGTCCCTTTCTCCCCATCTCAACCTTCCACCCTTCCTCTTGTCCACCTCCCCACCCCCTAAATCTTGGCCTTTCTCCATCCAGCAGCACCTCAATATCACTTGCGCCTTTGTCCCTTTTCCCACTCTGGGTCCCATCACTTTGGTTCCATGCCAGGAGGAGGGTCAGCCCAGGTGTCCCACTCCTCATCCCCAGGTTCCCACTCCCTGAGGTATTTGTACACTAAGGAGTCCCCACCCAGCCTCTCGAAGCCCCAGCACATCTCTGTGGGCTACGTGGATGACACGCAGATCGAGTGCTTTGACAGTGACTCTGAATCCAAGGGTGGAACAGGGAGCGCCCTGGGCGGAGCAGGTGGAGCCAGAGTATTGGGACTGAATGACACGGATCCAAACGTTCAAGGTACAGTGGTCCCGACAGTACCTGAACTCCCTGCGCAGTCACTACAAGCAGAGCAAGGCAAGTGAGCGATGTGGGGAGAAGGGGAAGAGAAGGAAGGGAGGGGGCGCAGGTCACGACCCCCATCCTCACTGACCATCCTGGTTCTTACAGTGTCCAGGTCAGAGGTCACCCTGAGGCTGTAAGACCCTCCTGCACCTTCCATCCAGGAAGAATCCACAGGACTTTCACCTGCTGTCATTTTCAGTCTAGGTTTATTCTTGGTGGGAAGTCGGGGTGCAGACCGGGTGACATCTGGGCTATTCTTCAGGGCGGGGACAGGTTCTCACACCCTCCAGGGGATGTACAGTTGTGGAGTGGGGACGACGGGTGCCACATCCACTGGTATGAGCAGTACACCTATAAAGGCGAGGATTACATTGCCCTGAACAAGGACCTGTGGTCCTGGACCGCGGCGGAAGACACCAGGACTCAGAACACCAAGCGCCTGTGGGAGGAGGAAGGTCAGGCTGGGCAATTTAGGAATTATGTGGAGGGCAGGTGCATGGAGTTATTGCTCAGATCTCTGGAGAAAGAGAAGGAGACACTGCAGTGCACAGGTAAAAAGCTCTAGCTTGTTTTCCAAATCTCCCTTCTGTAGGAAAGAGGAAAAGAAGCAATGGTCCACCCTCCTGGTTGGAGAGGCAAAAGTTCCCTGGGGTTTTCTTATTCTGTGACTGACTGGCATCGAGGGCCCTACTTTTCCTGAAGGACAATCAAGGAATCCATCTCTCCAGAAATGGAGGGAGGCATCCTTGAAATAACCCTTCACCATATCCTTTTGACCCAGTTCCCATATTGGGAACCATGAGTTTTTCTCAAGATATTATTTTCAGTCTGAGATCATTTTTGGAGAAGTGATTCCTCATTCACCCTCCACCTAGGTGAGGAGCAAAACACTTTTCCTATCAGGGGCTCTCACCCTGATTCTAGAACTTTTAAGGAAAAGGAAATTATCTCAGATTCTTCACACCAGTCTCGTTTTTAGGTTTTGTGCTTCCTCTTGCAAACCCGCTGTAATGTCCACTCTGAGGAAGGTCACATGTGCTGCTTCAGTCTCCATGGAGGGAAAACCCAAAGTGTGAATTTTCTGATGATTCTCCTTCAGATCCCCCAAAGACACACATGACCCTCTACTCCACCTCTGACCAGAAGATCACCCTGAGGTGCTGGGCCCTGGGCTTCTACCCTGCGGAGATCACCCTGACCTGGCAGCGAGATGGGGAGGACCTGACCCAGGACAGGGAGCTGGTGGACACCAGGCCTGGGGGAGATGGAACCTTCCAGAAGTGGGCAGCTGTGGTGGTGCCTTCTGGAGAGGAGCAGAGATACACGTGCCGTGTGCAGCATGAGGGGCTGCTGGAGCCCCAAGTCCTGAGATGGAGTAAGGAGGGGAATGTGAGCATAGAGCCTCTTCTCAGGGGAATCAGGAGCCCTTCTGGAGACCTTTATTTTTTTTTAAAGATTTATTTATTTATGCATACAAGCTGGGGTACAGGCCCCAGAGGCATGGGGCTGCGAGAGGGTTCACCAGAGACAGAGTAAGGAGCAGCACAGGCAGAGCGACAGAAACACTGCTGGGGGGAGCAGCAGGAGAGGTAGGAGAGGTGTGCCACGCCATGTGGGAGTCTCCCTGCCCCGCCCAGCATCAAACTCGCATTGCCGCTGCCAACAGCTCCACAGTGCAGCGCTTAACCGCTGTGCCACCAGGGAGGCCCTCTCCTGGAGACCTTTACATGGCTCATGATAGAGGACTGGGCTTCAGGATTTCACCTTCCCTTCCCTTCCAGAGTCCCCTCTTCTCTCCCCCATCCCCACCATGGGCATCATTGCCGGCCTGGTTCCCCTTGGAGCTGTGCTCACTGGAGCTGCGGTGGCTGCAGCTGTGATGTGGAGGAAGATCTGCAGGTGATGTGATATAAATGATATTTGAAATCTTGAGCATTGAAGGAAGTGATGACTAAGGAAGAGAAAGGAGTAGGACTGACCCTAATACCCCCTGTGCTGAGTGACCTCATAAGACCACCCCCCTGAGCCAGCTGCACAGTCTGACCCCACATGGAGAAGGCTGGGAGACCAGGCAGCCCCCACTTCAGTGGGCACAGGAGTCACCTGGATGCTCATGAAGACTCAGAAGGTCTAGAACAGAGCCCGAGAGTCTGTGTGTATAACAGCGCTGGGGCTGATGTGCCGGTTTCAGACCACACTGTCAGCAGCAGCAGGAGACCAGATTCCCACCTGGCTGTGTGTCAGCTTTTCCTGTGGGGCTTGTTGAGGACGTGACCCCCGGGCTCCCTGCTCATCCCTCTAGGTTGCTGGGTCTGGGAGAGACCTGAGTGTTTGTAACATGCCCACACATATTCTGGGGCTCAGCCAGATGGGATACCCTGATGTCAATGATCAGGGAGCTGTGACGGTTTGGAAGGAAAAAGATGTGACATGTACTGGGAGGTCTGTTTTGTTTTCTTGCCCAGGAAGCATATCCAGGTGGGAATGAGGAAGTGGGTATCAGCTCAGTATAAATGAAATCTCTGTCACTGTCCCTGGATGCATTTCTCACTCCTTGATATAAATTTCAGGTCTAATTTTTTTCTAATTGACCTTTAATATAAAGTAAATAGATAAATATATGTGAAATATGTATTTAATACTATACTGTACAATAACTACTGCATGTATAGTAGCTACAATGTGTGTGTATATATAAATAGATGTAGAAAAGGATGTGTATATGTGACAGGGAGGGTCTCACTTTTTTCAAAGCCATAGAACACACCTGAGGCTCCACACGCAGGAACAGAACCCCCCCACCCAGACCAAGTCGGGACCCTCCAGGAGCCACTGCCCCTCCACTGGGCACAGCCTCCCTGCTCCCACCACTGCCACCCCTGAGGCTGCACACTGGCCGCTGCAGCTCTGAGGCTGTCCCTGCTGCCCCAGGACATGGGGTGTCATCGCAGCCCCCCTCGCCACCTTTGCCACACACCTTCTGCTCTGTCCAACCTTGTGTCCCCATGTCCTCTGTCAGAGTCCTGCATGTGGTCACCCAGCTGGGGAGCGTCAGGTCATGGCACCTGCAGGATGCTGAGGAAACCAAGTCTTCTTCTCCATGGAAGGTGGGGGTCTCTGCCTCCTACAAATGTGGAAGTCCCCTAATGTGGTAAAAGGAGACAGGTTCTTGGGGCAGAAGTTGAGGTAGGCAGAGCATTTGAAAAAAATGACAAATCTCACTTTGTTCAGTTGTGTTTGAACATTGTGAAGACCAGTGACACTTGTGCCTTCATTTCTCCTTATATGTGGCTACAAATGCCCACACCCAGAAGAGAAGGGGGAGACCCTGCGGGGGCCCCACAGAAAGCAGCGCCCTGAGGAGTGGAGGAGGCTGTGAGGCCCTGCCCAGAGCAGACATGGAGCCCAGCCCTTCAGCTCTGCGCTGAGCCTGACTTCCACCCTTACAAAATTAAAAAAAAAAAAAAAAGATTCAGTTTTGGGGAACTTTTGAGTGTTCAGTGTGTTTAAGGAATATCACAATTTATGTGGCTGACCTGAATTTGTTCATTATCCTTTTCTTTCACAGCTGCCTTGTATGGGACTGAGTGACTCAGGGACTCAGACACCTTGTGGCCATTTCCTATCTAGGATTATGGGAAGTGAGGACTTCGTGTGGCAGGGTCAGCTGGACTTAGGTTAGACTTGACCCTCAGCCCTCTTTTGGGTATTTGTAATTGTTTTCCCCTAGATTCCACAGAAGATTAAGGCTATTCTTATTCTGGTGTGCAAATTCTGCTCTCATATCCCCTGGATTTCTCCCATCTCTGACAACAGCAATGCCTGTCACTGTGGTCTCTACACACAGATGTCTCTGTGGTGTGGGGAGATGAATTCCTACCCTCACATGGCTCTCACCTTCTTCATAGGGCTTGAGTACGTTCCACTCTTTCCCCAACCTTCTCAAAGGAACCACATTCTAGAATCAGAAGAGAGGATGGATCCCATAATTTCTCATCTTAAGTTGGAGCTGGAATTCTCCACTCACCCGCCCTTAGCGTTGGTAACCCCAGTGCTGGCTCCCAACCAAACTCATGATTTATAAAGCAGAGTCTACTTTAGATTTATATTTGGTTGGAAAATAGAACCCATAAGTCAAGGATCATTGTTTTTGAAGAGAGACATAATTTCACTTGTGGGCGTGGTGTGCAGGGGCGTAGGTATGGGAGGGAGAGACAGAGGATGGGAGGGAGAGCAGCACCTGGGAGAAAGTGCCGGTAACATCGATGTCATATCACAACATCCACATGAGTGGATATTGTACTATAACTGCCACAAAACAGCATGTATCCAGAGGCCACACTAATAAAGATACTATGTCAGAAGATTTCAAGATGGGGGCAGAGTGAAGAGGCTGGGCTTGTTGCCTCCAGACACAATCAACAAAATGGATACCAAATAAAGCCAGAAAACTGATTATCAGCCTACATATTAGGAGCATCAGCCTGACTGAAAGCAGTAGGACAATCTCTTGGTGAACCCTGTGCCTGGTTGCAAATCCCAAACTGACAATTTAGGAGCTGAGAGGGAAGGGGGCTGGGAGGAGATCCTCCCACTCCCTGGAGAGAATACAGCCTCAGGGCCATAGGAACAGCAGGGGTTCCTGCAGGAACCGGTTGGGGGGTGGGGGGTAGGGGAGGGTCTGGCCCCAGTACTGAGAAAAGGAAGGTGCTGCACGAAGGTGAGGTTCAGCCAGATTGTGCATGCGGAGTACCTGGCTGCAGATCCTGACTGGGCACTGCCCAAACCAGCCAGAAAGAGGGCTGGGAGAAGACCCACCGCCATTACAGGCTCCGGAGAGAATACAAACCCAGGGCCAAAGGAAAGGCAGGGGGTACCTCCCCAGTGCTGAGAGAGGGAAGGCCTGCACAAAGGCAAACTTTGGACAGACTGCACGATGCAGAGTGCCTGGCTGCAGATCCTGACCAGGCTCTGCCTGAATCAAGCAGAAAGAGGGCTGGGAGCAGACCGCCCCAACTATTGCAGGCTCCTGAAGAGAATACAGCCTTGGGGCCAAAGGAACAGCAGGGGTTCCAGCAGGAAGGTGGGGGGGAAGAGGGGTTCTGGCCCTGGTACTGAAAAAGGGAAGGCGCTGCACAAAGGCAAAGTTTGGGAAGATTGAGCACAGGGAGTGCCTGGCTGCAGACCCCAACCAGGCACCTTCCAAGTCAAGCAGAAAGGGGGCTGGGAGCAGACCCGCCCACCATTGCAGGCTCCCAGAGAGAATACAACTGCAGATTTGGCATAACAGGGCTGGTTTCTGCTAGACCACCAGTCTCTGACACTCCAAAAAGAGCAACTCAAAGAGATGCCTGCAAGCACAAGCAGCACAGCATCCCAACACTTAGAACAAACTAGAAAATAAACAACAATGAAATGGAAAAATACAAATAACCAAGCAAGCCCTCAGGGGAAGGACACACCACATAAAGAAAATCAGCCTCCAGACCCCAACAACTATGACATGGAAGAACTTCTCTCTCTGCCAGATAGAGAATTCACAATCATGATTAAGGAAATCATGATTAATTAATTAATTAATCAATCATGAATAATTGATGATTAGAAGAATGAAATTGAGACCATAAAGAAGGAGAACAAAAGTTTAATGGAGGACCTAAAGAACTCTGGGAAAGGCAATGAAAACAGAATTGATGAAATGGAAGAACGAATTAGCAATCTCGAAGATACAGATATAAAAAGATCCAAAAAAGAAAAGGAAATAGAAACACGAAGGGAAAAGAATGAAGAAACACTTTGAGAACTATCTGACACCACGAGGAAAGGAAATATAAGAGTTATAGGAATCCCAGAAGGAGAGGAGAGGGACCAAGGAACAGAGAAACTATTTAAGGAGGTAATAGAAGAGAACTTACCAAGTATGAAGATGGAAATGAAAATAGCCATACAAGAAGCAAGAACACCAAATTACCACAATGAAATAAAAACTACAGCAAGGCACATAATAGTAAAACTCTCAAGAGTCCAAGATCAAGAAAAAATATTGAAGCTGACAAAGGGGAGGAAACAGATAACTTATAAAGGAAAACCAATCAGGCTTACATCAGACGTCTCTGAAGAAACACTATGGGCGAGAATGGAGAGACATATTCAACAAACTCCAAGATGACAAATGCCAACCAAGAATACTTTACCCCGCAAAGCTCTCCTTCCTCTATGAAGAAAGAATAAGGACCTTCCCAGACAAACAGAAACTCCAGAAATTCATAATGACTAGACCCTCACTCCAAAAAATACTACAAGAAGTCCTAAAGCCAAAACCGAAAGAGGAATGAATAAGAAGATCAGAATAAGACAAGGAATAAAATAACAGAAAGACAAGCAAAATGGCAAATATAGATGCCAATGTGTAACTATTATCTCTAAATGTAAACAAACTAAACTCATCAATAAAAAGACACAGAGTAGCAGGCTGAATCCAAAAACAGAACCCAACCTTCTGCTTTCTCTAGGAAACACATTTAACCACAAAAGATAAACATAGACAGAAAGCAAAAGGTCGGAAAACAATCCTACAAGCAAATGCACCAAAAAAGAAGTCAGGAACAGCTATACTTATATCAGATGAAATAGACTTCAAACTAAAAAAAATAAAGAGACATAGATGAACACTGCATAATGATTAAGGTGTCAGTGTATCAAGAAGCTATCACACTCATAAATATACGCACCAAATGAAGGAGCAACAAAATACATAAGACAATTATTATCAGCTCTGAAAACAGACATTAGAGAGAATGCATACATAGCAGGAGACTTCAACACTGCATTGTCACCAATGGACAGATGAACAAAACAAAAAATAAACAAGGGCATTAAAGTCCTAAATAAAGACTTAGATCTCATGGGCTCAACAGACATCTATAGGACACTACACCTGAAAAAATCTGAGTACATGTTTTTCACAAGTGCACATGGATCATTTTCCAGAATCGATCACATAGTGGGCCACAAAACAAGCATCAACAGATTTATCGAGCTCAAAATCATCCCAGCTATCTTCTTTGATCATAAAGGCATTAAACGAGAAATAAATCATGAAAAGAAAACAAGGAACCCTCCCTCTGCATGGAGATTGAAACTCACACTACTGGAAGATCATTGGATTAATGAGGAGATAAAAGAAGAAATTAAAAAATACTTTGAATTGAATGATAATGAGGACACCACTTTCCAGAATGTATGGGATGCAGCAAAAGCAGTATGGAGAGGAAAGTACATAGCAAGAAACAAGAAACAACTCAAAGAAACAACTTAATCTCTCATCTCAAAGAATTAGAAAAAGAACAATAAAAAAATCTAAAAACAATAGAGGAAAGGAAATAATAAAAATCAAAACAGAAGTCAATGAAATAGAAATAAAAAAATAAACCAGAAGATCAACAAAACCAAAAGTTGGTTCTTCGAAAAATAAACAGAATAGACAAACCTCTAGCCAGACCCATGGAGAAAAAACAGGACAAAAGCCAAACAAATAGGATCATAAACAAAAAAGGAGAAATTACAACAGACTCAGGGAAATCAAAAAAAGAATCAGAGACTGCTATGAAAATCTATATGCAAACAAGTTCAACAATCCGGAAGCAATGGACAAATTCCTAGAATGATATAATCATCCAAAATTAGATAAAGAAGACACAGGGCACCTAAACAGACCAATTACAAGCACTGAAATAGAAACAGTAATCAAAACACTCCCCAAAAACAAAAGCCCAGGACCAGACAGATTCACAAATGAATTTTACCAAACATTCATAAACGAGCTAGTGCCTATCCTACACAAACTCTTTCAAAAAATTGTGAAGGAAGGACTACTACCAAATACATTCTATGAAGCCAACATTACCCCAATACCAAATACCCTGCTCACGAACAAGGACAACACAAAAGAAGAAAATTACAGGCCAATCTCTCTAATGAACACTGATGCAAAAACCCTTGATAAAATTTTAGTAATAGAATACAACAATGCATCAAAAAAATAATTCACCATGACCAAGTGGGATTTATCCCAGAGGCACAAGGATAGATCAACATCAGAAAATCAATAAATGTAATCGAACGTATCAACAAAAAGAAACATAAAAACCATATGATCATATCAATATATGCTGAGAAAGCATTTGACAAAGTCCCACATCCATTTATTATGAAAGTCCTCAAAATTCTAGGGATAGAAGGAACATTCCTCAACATAATAAAGGCCATATATGACAAACCCACAGCCAATATCATTCTCAACCATGAAAAACAAAGCATTTCCCTTGAAAACTGGAACAAGACAAGGTTGTCCACTATTACCACTGCTTTTCAATATAATACTGGAAGTCCTAGCCAGAGCAATAAGATAGGAGAAAAGCATACAAGGAATCCAAATAGGGAAAGAAGAAGTAAAGCTATCACTCTTTGCAGATGATATGATAATATACATAGAGAACCCAAAAAACTCCACAGAAAAACTAACCAAAATAATCAATCAATTTAGTAAAGTAGCGGAATACAAAATAAACACAAAAATCAGTAGCTTTCCTATATGAAAACAGTCAATCCAAAGAAGAGGGAATCAAGAAAACCACCCCTTTTACAATTGAAACCAACAAACAAAAAAAAATCAAATACCTGGGAATAAATCTAACAAAAGAGAAAAAGGACTTATACAAATAAAACTATAAAACATTATTAAAAGAAATAGAAGAAGACACAAAGAAATGGAAAGACATCCCCTGCTCATGGATTGGAAGAATTAATATTATCAAGATGTCCATACTACCAAAAGCAATTTACCGATTCAATGCTATTCTAATAAAAATCTCGATAACATTCTTCAAAGAGATAGAACAAATACTGATGAAGTTCATATGGAACCACAAAAAACTCAAATAGCCAAAGCCCTCCTCACCAAAAAGGAGAATGGAGGTATCACCATCCCAGACTTCAAACTATACTACAAAGCCATAATAATTAAAACTGCATGATCCCGCAACAAAAATAGACACACAGACCAATGGAATCGAATAGAAAACCCAGAAATCAACCCACCTATATATGGACAGCTAATCTTTGATAAAGGTGCATAGAACATGCAATGGAACAAGGACTGTTTGTTCAAAAAATGGTGCTGGGAATATTGGACGACTACCTGCAGAAAAATGAAACTAGACTACTACCTCATGCCATGCATGAAAATCAATTCAAAATGGATAAGAGACTTGGAGATAAGACCCAAAACCATAAAATATATAGAAGAAATCGTAGGCAAAACAATACATAGCATACATTGAAGCAACATTTTTAAAGACACATCACCTAAAGCAAAGATAGTGAAGGAAAAGATAAACAGCTGGGATTACATCACACTAAAAAGCTTCTGTACAACAAAAGAGACATTTACCAAAACAAAAGGACAGCCCATTGATTGGGAGAAAATATTTGTACTCCATACAACAGACAATGGCCTGATCACAAAAATCTACAAAGAACTCACATGACTCAACAAAAACAAAACAAAAAATCCAGTCAAAAAATGGGGAGAAGAACTTAAAAGACAATTCACCAAAGAAGAAATGCAAATAGCAAACATGCATATGAAAAAATATTCAATGTCCCTCATAATCAGGGAAATGCAAGTAAAAACCACAATGAGATACCACTTTACACCAATAAGAATGGCATACATTAAAAAAACAGAAAACAACAAATGTTGGCAAGGACGTGGAAAAAAAGGTGCACTCCTACACTGTTGGTGGGACTGCAAACTGGTCCAACCTCTATGGAAAGTGGAATGGCGGTTTCTCAAACAACTAAAAATTGAGCTTCTGTACGACCCAGCAGTTCCACTCCTAGGAATATACCCAAAGTACACAAAAACAGTAATCCAAAGGTCACGTGCACACCTATGTTTATAGCAGCACTATTTACAATAGCTAAAACATGGAAACAACCCAAATGTCCAAAAATTGGCTACTGGATCAAGAAGATGTGGTATGTGTATACAATGGATTACTATTCAGCAGTCAAAAATGATAAACTAATATAATTCTCAGCAACACGGATGGAGCTAGATGGGATCATGCTCAGCGAAATAAGCCAGAAGGAAAAAGAAAAATATCGAATGGTATCACTTACAGGAGGAATATAAAAGAGCCAAACGAGAACTCAGAAGGAGAAAATAACCTACAAAACATAAACAAAAGCAAAAACTAGCAGGCAACCACAAATAAGAGACATTCTATGGGGGGCAGGGGGAGACACCAAAATAGTGGAGAAAAGATCACAAGAGACTATGGCGATGGTTCACAGGTGAACTGGTGGTGGGAAACCTATGGGGAACACACAATAATGTAAAGGATATAAATTAAATTTTAAAAAGTCAAAACTTTTTGGCATACAGCAAAGGAGGGGAAGGGGAGGTCAAGACAGAGGAGGGAAAAGCACAAGGGAATATGGTAATGGTTCACCAGTGATATGGTGGGGGAGAACTGTGGAGACTACAGTGATGTAAGAAAAAAATTTAATTAATAAAAAGAGAGTTCAGCTACCTCAAAAAAATAAAAGATACTGTCTCTATAACAGTAGGTGTTCTATATTGACCATTCTTTCATGGAAATTTGTTATGTGATAGACATAACGTACTATTTTTTCATCTGGGAAAGATCAGCAAAGCAAAAAAAGAATAATTTCTGGTCTTGTGGAGCATGTGCTCTGGTGGGAAAAGACTTTATATACTAGAAGCATAGTAAGAAGGAAAGTGAGTTAGAGGGGTGGGAAAAAATGCAATGGGGAAGGTGATCCAGAGTGTGGGGGTTGGGGGGTGGGCAGGGAAGGTGGCAGTTTTCATTTGGGTGGCAAATGTGGCCTCACTGGGAAGGTGACCTTTGAGGAAAGATCTGAAGAGACTGAGGAATTATCCACGAGATGTCTGAGGAAGATCTTTCCAGTAGGGACTCTCAGTGCAGATGCATGAGTGTGTGTGTGTGTGTGTGTGTGTGTGTGTGTGTGTGTGTGTGTGTGTGTGTGTGAAAAGCAAGGAGACCTGTGTACCCAGAGCACAGAGTGATGGAGATGAGCTCAAAGCCAGGCCTGGATGATGTAGAGTCTTTGACCTTTGCTTAGTGAGGTGAGAGGTACAAAGCAGTTCTGAGCAGGGAGGCATGTGGTGTGAGAGCTTCTCTAAGAGGATCCCTGGACTCTGTGCTGAGAACCGAAGTGGGATCAGGGGTGAGGCAGGCAGCGGGAAGGGGTAGGAAAGCAGTGCGTGTGAGCAGTGGGAACAGTAGATGTGACGGGACTCTGGATGCATTCTGAAGATGATCTTTACAGCATTGCCTAATAAACTAAATGCAGGGTATAAGAGAGAGGATTCAGGGAGGACACCCCCAATGTTGGACTATGTGAGTGGGAAGATGTAATCGCTGTCAGTGGAGATGGGGGCCTCTCAAAGAAGCATATTTGATGGGGAGGCATAACAGGCATCAGGTTTAAAGACAGTGAAGTCGGGGTGACCATTGGAAACGCTAGTGAGGTGGCTGGATTGGCAGTTGGACAGATGAGTCTAGAGTTAAGATGAAATATCTGGGCTGGATGATGCCATTGGGAGATGGGAGATGGTGCCATTAAATGATATTTAAAGGCTTAAAAATGAATAAAGTTGCCATGGGAGTTAGGACTGTTGAAGGGACTAGAAGGAGAGGGAACAAGGACTGACAGCTGGTCTCCCCGAGCTGAGCATTCCCATCAGCCCCCACACCAGGAACCGACTGCAACTTCAGTCTCGTCAGCATCTGGGATACAGGTGCACCAGAGGGTCCAAGACTCTAGTCTGCACAGGAATCACCAGGGATTTTGCTAAATCTCAGAAAGTTTGGAGCCTGAGATTCTGTATTCATAACATGCTGCTGATGTGCTGGGCTTTGTTCACATGTCTGGTAGCAAGGGCAGTTTTGGAGTCCCACGTGGCTGTGCATTAACTCAACTGCGGAGCTCATTAAATAGGTGAATCCTTGGTCTTGGAACTGATACTGTGAGCTGGAGGGTCTGGAGATGCCTGAGTATTTCAAGAAGTTCCCCAAGTTGCACTGGTGCTCTAGATTTGGAGCCATGGCTGTCAGTGATCAGACAGTGCCAGGATAGGGAGGGATCTACACCCACATTGAAAAATGTTTATTTTCCCTCCTCAGAAAAAAAAGGAAAGTAGGGCTTCCATTGTCAATTATGAGATGTAATGTTGGGACTTAGACGGGTATAGTCGGGTGGAAGGTTTAGGAAACGGTATAAAAATCTTGAACTGCCTGCTATATGCAATTGTTCTCAGATTGACTTCTTGAAACAAACAATGGAACCCAAAATTGGTCCATAGTATTGAGGTCTAATATTATATTGGGCAAAGTCACAGGACACAGTTGAGGCTACACAACCAGGAACAGAATCCACAATCCATCACAGTCCACCTGGGAACAGCTGCCCCACTGCTGGACACAGATGTCACTGCTCACACCACGGACACCCCTGTGATCACGGTGGACCTTGAGCCTGGGCTCCATCACTGTTGATATTGACAACCGGACATCGTCACTGCCTATCACACTGCCCTTACCCGATGCATCCTGCACCATCCCAGCCTCTCTGTGTCACCTCATACAGCACGTGGTAACTGGCTGGTGGAGCCCTGAGCAGCGTCCACCTGCAAGAATGGGAAAATACGTTTCCCTCTCTTATGGAGGGAGGTGACCATTGCTTCCTCCCAAGTCTCTTTATGTGGGGAATTTTCTAATGTAGGAAGAGAGTCCAGGTGCAGGGGGTGAGAGTCAGTACAAGAACGACAATTTCAATATTTGGAGCAATGATGTGAGACTAGAACTTTCCCTGGTGAGTGGAAGGCACTCCAGCTTGTCTGGGAGAACAAGTTATAAATGATTGACATTCTTCCCAATCAGTCCCTTGATTCTGTTTTATTGGGTCCTACCTTAGTCTCTCTAGTTCATACTCACAAATCATCACTGTGGGATGGTGAGAGGATCACTCAGATGTCATCTCCCTGCCTGTCTCTTACTGGGATCAGACCCCCCAGCTCCATAAGATGTGAGCAGGGCTGACAAATGTGTGCACTGTTGTTCTAGGTCAGCATTTATAATTCCCTGTACATGGAAATGTGTCAGGGGAGCAAATCTCTAACACTTACCAGTTTTTATGTGATTCCTATAAAGGGCTAAAGAAACAAGCAAAACCCCACCACTCCACTTTCCTCATTTAGATGTGGTGTCACTCAAAGTCCAGGAACAGCTGGTGGCAGACCCAAGGACTTGATGAAAATGCTTATATTTTTTCTTCTTTTGCTTGGGATGAGATGAGGTAGTGCTTTACTTGCTAGCTCTGATTCACTTTCTTTGTGGGATGGCAAGCGTTGTTCCAGTCAATTCGCTAATACCCACAGTGTTTGCGGAATTTGACTCAGTTCTGACACCAATTCCCTGGAGTTGGCATCAGTTCCCACACGTTGAGAGCTCCATCCCGCAAGACTGCGTTCACTTCAGACATCTGTGCTGAGAATCAGATCCTCATGTCACCTCATGGAAGAAAATATGCAGAAATCCACAGTCTTGAATACAGAAAATCCTACAGAGGCCATCAGCTTAAACGGAGCAGTCCAGCTATAAAGATGACCCACAGGCCGCCTCGAAGACCCAGCACGCCGTAATTTCCAAATCCCTATGTTGCCGCTGCTGGAAGGACAAGCAATGGGATGTTTGACCAGAACTACATTTTATTTTGTTTTTTGGATTTATTTATTTTAATTTTGGAGGTTACATTTTTGCTCTCCCAGATGTGCACATATTCCATTCACCCTCCACCAAAACAGTTGTGACCCCACCCCATCTGCCTCCCCCTTTTTCCTCCCTGTTCCCTCTGATGGCCATTGTATTCTTTCACTCAGCTCAAAATTTATTCTTACTGTGTTTTGCCTGTGTTTGACTTTTTGTTATTTTATATTCCATAGGTGAGTGAAACCATCTGATATCTTCACAAAAGACCTATTTTAAAATACAGATTGGGCCTCCCTGGTCATGCCAGGGGTTGAGTCTCAGCACTGTGAAGCTGTTGGCAGTCAATGCAGCACAAGTTCGATCCTCAACCAGGAAGCTTCCCACATGGCGCAGCAGACCTCTCCTGTCTCGCCCGCTGCTCCCCTCAGCAGTATATTTCAGTGGATCCTCCTATTCTTTTCCCCACTCTTCTCTGGTGAACCCTCTCACACTCACACCCCATGCCTCTGGCCTATACCTCAGCTCTTGTATGCATTAATAAGTAAATGTTTAAATAAATATATAAAATGTATATTTTATGACCTAATTCTTGCATTTCTCACAAATAATTGCATCTGCTCACCAAGATAATCGAAATGTTTACAATGCACTCGCTGACTTCTAAAACAAATACTTTTTTGTAGAATAAGGAAGGTGATGTTTTTATTGTAGAATAAGGAAGGTGATGTTTACAACCCACTGATTCACAGTGGTTTATAAATTACACCAGTACCTCATGGAAGTGGGTGCTGCTGGCCCTGTTCCCGAGGCATCCTCGCTTTTGGCTCTGAAAATAACCCTTTCTCATAGTGATGATACTCTCAGTCAACACTCGCATATCCATTCAATTTGTCTACAAATTGAGGAGGCACCCAAGTTCTATACTTGGCAGAGCAATTAATAGAACCCAGGAAAATATTGTGCTTGCTTTCAGAGTTCACTGTAAGTGATACAGTGGGCAGTGGGGTACAGGGGAGGCCTGGAAGAATCCCGGTGCAAGAGCCTCTGTCACCATGTTTAGTGTCATGTCCCTCCAATTCAGAAACTCTTTGAAAACCATGATTTTAAAAGTCATTTTTTGTTGTTGTTGTTTTGCAGAGAGTGAAAATCTTTTTTTATTGAGATGTAATTACATGTGACATAGTATTAGTTTCAGGTGTACATAATTATGAATTGACATATGTGTGTATTACAACATGATCACCACCATAGGTCTAGTTAACATCCACCAGCACATATAGGTACAAGTTTTTTCTTGTGATGAAAATATTTAAGATTTGTTTTCTTAGTATCAAATATACATTATTAGTAACTATAGTCACTCTGCTGTGCATATCAGCTCTGAACATTTCTCTGTATACCTGGAAGTGTGTACCTTCTCACCACCTTTGTCTATTCTACTGTCACTAGCCCCTCCCCCTCCCCAACCCTACACCTCTGCCACTACATGGTTTAAAAGTTTCAACGGATGTTTTATTATGTAGGTGTGCTTGATTGAATCATTGCACATTGGTGATTAAGCTCAAACTCCAGCCCTGCTCACAGAGGTTGGGGAATGAATCTGCAAGTTCTAGCCCTCTAACCCTGTATCTTGCATCTTTACTGAATTTACATATTAGTCTAATGGTTTGGGGAAAACATTCTTAGGGTTTTCTATATATAGTATGCCATCTGCAAATAGTGACAGTTTTACTTTTTCCTTTCTGACTTGAATACCTTTCTTTTCTTGCCTAATTCTCTGATTAGTACTATCAAAGCTAAGTTGAATACAGATGGAGAGAGTGGGTATTTTGTATTGTTCCTGACTTTAGAGGAAAAACTTTTAATTTTTCATCATTCAGTAATATGTTAGTGGGGGGATTTGTCATGTCTGGCCTTTGTTACATAGAGGTATGTTCCCACTGTACCCACTGTTTGTTGAGAGTTTTTGTCTGAAGTGGATGTTCAATTGTGTCAGATCCCTTTTCTGCATCATTTATGTTAATCATGATTTTCACCCTTCACTGATTTAGTGTTGCGTAGCCTTTCTCACTCCCCAAGAAGCAACATTAAATGCAGAATCCCTGCTCAGTGAGCCTGTACCAATCAATTCAGTCTGACTCATCTTTGTGTCCCTTCCACCATTATCCCCCCTTTTGTCCTCTTTCCACGCATGTTCCTGGATCTCTGTCTATAAGTGAGAACAGTCAAGATGTTCTTTTGGGGTGGAGCACCCTTCACGGGTCACTCTCTCTCTCCTCTGACAGCTCTGATCTCAGTCCAGTTCTAAAAACAAAGTGGGTTGACGGTGAAAATGATAGAAGCGAGCAGAAAATGAATAAGCAAGCAGAATTATCATTAAAGTCAGATACAAATACTGCAGGAATTTAGAGAGAAAATTGCTTATATTTTTAGGACATTTGCCAATTTCAGAAAACCGTAACACTAATTTTCTCAGACTCAATCCTGAGACATTTCAAGTTCACGGACCATCGACCACCTTGTCTATGTTTCAACCAACTGAGTTGTAGTAGATAAGAGGGGATGCCCAGATCTTGATCAGTGAAGGGTCTAACAGGAGATAACCCTGTTTCTTCATAGGCTGCTCAGTGACCGAAAAAAAATTTTCAAACCAGTTTTACCATTTAGGAAATATCCATTGTGAGTGGTTGTTTCATATCTGCCAGAAAACTGGTATCCGAGATGCTGAAGCGGCCTTCTCTCTGTCTTAATCTGAAGCTTGGCAACTGGAAGCCTGGCAATTCCATTCTTCCTGAACCCCAGGGTCCCAGGTGAGGTCCTTTTTGCCAGAGAGCTTTGCCCTTGTGCCTCCTCTGGGCTCCACATTCCCCTGATCTGCCAGGAGGACTCCAGCAGGAGACATAAGGGCCCCGGGACACAGGGACCTGGTTCTCCTATCCCCTGTTACAGTTGCTAAAAACATATCTTTCACTGTGCTCATTTCTTACAAACATCAAATATTAAGCCAAATAGTCCTACAGGATTAACTGATGAATAGGCAGCAGGTATGTGTAGGTGGGGGATCCCCTCCCTCTGGTTTATTTTGGAGAGAAGTCAAGCCCCATTCACAGATGGGAACACCAGGTGCCTCAGGGCAATGATCCTGGGGGTCTTCCACCCCCAAAGGAAGACTCAGTTATGCAGACGCACAGCCAGGAGAGGGGATTGCCTGAGCTCCACCCCACACCCCCAAACCAGGTTCTTTTTCTGTGCCTTAATGTACCTAGTTTCTGCTGGGTAGCACTGTGACCCAGCTGTTCATGAACCGTGCTTCCCAGCCCACGGTGGCATCCGGTGTCTCTGTCCTCAGAGGAACTCCTGGAGGAACCCACCTATAAACACCAGCATGGAAGGGGTGGCAGGCGGGAGCTCTACACCCCAGAACAGGGAGGATGGGAGCCAAAGTCATGCACCTCACCCATCCCATGATTCTGCCTTAACTATCGCCCCCTCCTGTTAAATCACCAGGGCACAGGGCCCCAAGACCAATGTATGGCTCACAGCTTCCAGAAGTATAACCCTATAAATCCCGATGCCAGCAGGACTTAAGGACTTGAAGTAGTGAGGTCGGTTTTGGACTGTAGTGGATCCTTGGGTTGGAGGGCAGAGGTGGGCTCCCCATAATGTTCAGGGTGCCAAGATAGAGTGACAAATGTGAACTGTCACTGTCATTTCCTCCCACAACAAAGCAGTGTGCATGTGGGAGGACTAGCAGGCTGGGAGTGGCTCTGGGGAGCCTGCCTTCTCTCCTGCCTTTCCCTGCTGCTGAGTTCTGCCCCCACCCATGACACCATGGGAGGATGTAGGAATAGGGGTCATTCCCTTCTACCCAAAATCCAAATGTTCCCCCAATACACACTGGGAAGAAAAAGGCAAGACCTATACTAAGAAGTTCACTTTATTTTCTCTCCCACAAGGTACAGCCAGGTGGACAAGAGGAAGTGGTTATCAGTTCAGCACAAAGAAATCTCCGCAATTATCCCTGGATGGGCTTCTCACTTCTTCCTAAATATTAGGATCCCAATTTTTCTAATTGAAATGTAGTAAATTAATATATTGATATATATTAAATGTGGACGTGTGTCTATGATACTATACAATATAACATTACTGGAAGCATAGTAGATGTGATGTTATCTGTATGTATTCATATGTATGTGTATGAATGTACAGATAAAGCATGGGCTGGGGCTATGTGCAGGGGGGGAACTTTATTTCAGATAGAGTCACAGAACACACCTGAGGCGCCACACCCAGGAACAGAACTCCCACCCATGCCAGGTGGGGGCTCACCCAGCAGCTGCTGCTCCTCCACTGGGCACAGCGTCCTTGCTCCCATCCCCGCGGCTACACTCTGGCCCCCAGGCTCCGAGGATGTCCCTGCTGCCCCAGGACACAGGGTGTGGTCCCTGCCCCCCTCGCCACCTTTGCCACATGCTTTCAGCTCTGTCCAGCCTCTGTGTCCCCACATCCTCTGTCAGAGTCCTGCATGTGGTCACCTGACTGGGAGCCTCAGGTCATGTCACCCAAAGAATGCTGGGGAATCCAAGTCTTCCTCTCTATGGAAGGTGGGGTCTCTGCCTCCTACAAATAGGGCATTCCCCTCCTGTGGGCACAGGGATTCTGGGGGTGGAGGTTGGGGGGGGAGCAATTTTTTTTAAATGACAAATTTCAAGTTGCTTACTTGACTTTGAACATTGTGCTGACCAGTGGCAGTTTGCACCTCCCTTTCTCCTATTTAAATGTGCCCTGTGTCTGTCCCTCCATCATACCCACATCCAGGGCTTGTGGGGCAGGAAACGGTTCAGTCAAGTCACAGCCGTCAGCCCACAAGGAGCTGAGCCCAGGGAGCTTCACTGCACAGATGCTCTCAAGGCGCCTTCTCTGCATGGTCCTGACTTGCATGATGAGATGCTGACGTCATGCTCATTCTGTGTTGGAAATAGATTTTTAGGGACCTTCAGTGTGAGTTTTTTGTTTTGTTTTTGCAATAATATAATATGTAAAAGGTCCACTCTTCTTAACACCCTGAGTATTTTCTGAAAGTTATTTTTTCTTAACATCTCCTTAACATTCAGTGGGCTGCTATTATTCTAAGTGAAACAGTAACATCTTTTAAAACAGACCCTTCATGTCTCAGACCCAAGGGCCATAGGAGGTTTCTGGCTTGGGGAAAGTTACTGTTTGACTTCTGAGAGTGCCGCCCCTTCTGTGCCCGGATTTTGGGGGGGAGTTCCTCAATCTAGATGCTGATGACTCATCCACCAATCAGTATCAGCGGCTCCAGGTTAAGAAAGCTGAGTTTTCCCTCCAGGACTGAGATTCTCTCCAGGCCCCCAGCATGGGGTTACTGAAACCCCCAACCGTCTTGATGCTGCTCTTGGGGTCCCAGACTTGGGTGGTGAGTGCCAGGACCCAGAGACAAAGGCAGCTGCAGAGGGAGGAGCTAGGAGATCACTCAGCTGGGGGCTCAGAACCCCAGGAAAGGCTTGTGTCTCTGCCACTTCAGACCCTGTTGCCCCCCTCCTCAGCCCCGCTCTATCCTGGCCCCTTTCTGACCCTCCCAGAATCCCACCCACCCTCTACTCTCCCTGGGTCTCAGCCTTTCTAGTTCTCTGCCCCTTTTCAATCTCACAGCGCCCTAATCGCTTTCTACTCTCTTGCTCAATCTCTCTTGGAACCTGGAACCTAAGCAGAAAGGAGGGTCAGCCCGCAGCCCGGGTTTCCTCATTCTCTGTCCAGGGTCCCATTCCATGAGATATTTCTACACCGAGATGTCCCAGCTTTAGGAGCCCCGCTTCACTGCGGTGGGCTACATGGATAGCACTCAGATCGTGCGGTAGACCTAGACGCAGCGGGTCTGAGGGTAGAGCTGCTGGCGCTGTGGACCAAGCAGGAGGGGCAGGGGTACTGTGACAAGGAGATGCGGAGCGCTAAGGCCCAAGCACAGAAGCTCAGAGTGAGCCTGCGCACCCTGAGCGGCTGCTACAACCAGAGCGAGCTGGGTGAGTTACTCAGGTTGGGGCCATGTCAGGAATCCCATCCCCACAGACCAGCGTCTCCCCTAGCCTCTGGGTCCGAGTGTCACCCCAGACTAGGGGACCTGCCTGGATCCTCCACCCCGAAAAAGCCTGTGGGACATTCACCTGGTTTCATTTTCAGTTTAGATTTATACCGCGGACGGTTGGGGGTGCTCCACGTGACCCCGGGGCTGACTGCTGGGCTGCGGACAGGGTCTCACACCCTCCAGTGGATGTATGGCTGCGACGTGGGGCCCGATGGGCGTCTCCTCCGCGGGTACAGTCAGTGCGCCTACGAAGGCGCTGATTAACATCGCCCTGACCGAGGACCTGCGCTCCTGGGCCGCAGCGGACACGGAGGCTCAGATCACCGGGCGCCAGCTGGAGGCTACAGGAGAGGCTGACGCTTCAGGCACTACCTGCAGGGCAGGTGCGTGGCGTGGCTGCGCAGATACCTGGAGAACGGGCAGGAGGCCCTGCTCGCAGGTGAGGGGCTGCAAGGCCGCCTGACCTCCCCTCTGCTCGCTGATGATCACAGTGTGGCCAGATGCCCTCCATTTTGTGATGTACGTATTTTAGAATAATTAGAATTGATCACGAATATTATACCAGAATCTATTAGACTTTAAGAAGTCTTATATATTTTAGAAACTCCTATTAATTTATACATATGCTGAAAAGGTATAACATTTTTTTTCCTGTGACAGTGCTTCCCATGAAGTTTTAACATAACCAAACTAGCCTGATTTGTTTTAATATCTTAGAATGTTGATTCCCAGGGGCGTTTTCTTACAGGCTTAACAGAATATGTGCGGTTTGTATAAAACAGTACTTTCAGTACTTTATTATCCAGAGCGATGAAGATTTTAAGTGTGAAATATCTCTTTGAAAAGACTCAGTATTACTGACAGGATAAGTGTGGGTTCTCTCTCTCTCTCTCTCTCTCTCTCTCTCTCTCTCTCTCTCTCTCTCTCTCTCTCTTTCTCTCGCCCTCCCTCCCTCTCTCCCCTCCTCTCCCCTCCCCTCCCCTCTGCTTTAGAGTATTAGGTCATTTAAATAGTCTACCAAAAAGCTGACCACAGTTACAGAATGATTTTTCCCCCTCAGTCACATGGAAGAAATTAAAATTTAGATTCACAGAAATATTTTATTGATATAAAAAGTTAATCGTAGGTCCCTATAACATGTCACTTAGCTTTCAGTTATCACTTATTAGCTTTGAAAGGGTACAATGTCTTGGTTCCTGGGTTCTCACCTGTGCGTTTACAAATGCAGTTGCAGGACACAACTCAGTCTAGGAATCAACAACAGGGTTTGTTTACAAAGGGGAGAGAGAAGTTGGGAGAGAGGAAAGAGACAGGAGCAATGGTTAAGCTGCCATTTGAAACAGAGATCAAATGCGAAAGTCTTGAGGTCAAAGGTTATGAAATCAGAGATCTCCAAGGTCTCTCTAGAGGTGGCACCACAGCAGACAACAGCAATCTGAAGCCTGGGTCAGGCAGCACCTCACACCAGACTGGTCAGGACCAAAGACCAGGGGGTGGTACCAGATGTGTCAGAGGCAAGGACCAGGGTAATAGCACTTAGAGATGCTGGGCCTAATGCTAACAGCAAACAGCTCTTTTAGAGACACCTAGCCCAGGGCCAATGGTATCATTTAGCAGCTGATGTTGGAGGCAGAGTCCAGGTCAGGTCTGGGAAGGAGTGGTGCTGGAGGACAGGCACTATGGCTACAGCTCTGGGAAGGTCTTCCCAGGGGAGAGTCCAGACAAGTCTGACTGGCTGCCTGGAAGCTGGCTGGGGCCTCACTTAAATACTTTTCAGGGTGCCTGCCTTTCAGACCTGATTGGTCCATTTTTTAGTTGATTGGCACCCATGGGAGCTCCAGATTGGTCCTTTTGCAATTCATTCTGTTTGATTTTTACCAGTTGAACTGCACCAGTGTCCAACCTGACCTATGCCGAGGTTGGGCTTCAAAACTGAACACCAGGAGCAGGGGGGAGGGGGGACTCCAGACCCAGCTGTTTGGCACTGGTCCAGCTCCAATGAAATTGGTCCATATTCAAGCCCTGTTCAATCCCACGTTGTTTTCCTGTATTATTCTGTGTGTGCCCCTCTGGGTTCTCGCAGGCTGGCAAACAATCAACCCAAGGATCAGACAGATTGACATTAAATGTCAAACTCTCTGAAACCAAGTCAGCTGTTTTTCCTTGTTGGATACTATGAGGCAATTCTGATTTGAACACATTTGATCATAAAATAAAATATCAACACCTAATAGTGTAATTTTAAAGGTATGCCTATTTCAAATTAAACCCTAAACATTTGAACTAGTTCTTATTTACCAAAATCTTAGAGTGTGACCTCTGAAAATATTTTGGATAAATTTCCATTACTTTCCTGAATTTTATATAGGTGCCATTTATATTAGATAAGTTTACTTCAGCTTGACTCAGAGGAAAAAGACACATTTTTCCCTTTTCCCTTCTCATTTTATTTTATATATATTTTACATCATTCTTCCTTTTTGTACAATGTATGCTTTGTCCTCTCCAGTGTAGTAAAATTCCCACCACCAAGTCATCCATGCACAATCAACATAGTCCCTTGTGCTCTTCCCTCCCCTGTTTTGATCCCTCTTCCTCCCCGTTCCCTGCAGAATGTCTCTGGTTTATAGTTGCCTGTTCATTTTGTTTTTTAATTTATTATAATTATTTGTTTTCCTTATCCCTTGTTTGGTTCCCCTACATTCCTCCTTTAAGTGAACCATCCAACAGTTTTCTTTTTCTTTCTGGCTTATTAGACTGAGCATAATCCCTTCCAGCTCCAATCATGTTGCATGAATGGCTTGAGTTTATCTTTTCTGTTTGCTGAGTAGTATTCCATTGCATAAATATACCACATCTTCTTGATCCAGTCATCTATTTTGGAGCATTTGGGTTGTTTTCACATCTTACCTATTGTGAATAATACTGCAACATATATAGGGGTGCAGGTATCTTTTCAGATTAATGATTTTGTGTCCTTTGGGTAGATTCCTAGGAGTGGAATTGCTGGGTAGTTTTAAGCTCCATTTTTATTAGTTTGAGGAACTTCCACACAGCTTTCCATAGTGGTTTGACCAGTTTGCATTCCCACCAGCAGTGTAGGAGAGTTCCTTTTCTCCACATCCTCACCAACATTTTTTGTTGCCTGTTTTTTTAATATGTGCCATTCTCATTGGTGTAAGATGGTATCTCATTGTGGTTTTGCTTTGCATTTCCCTGATTACAAGTGATGTTGAACATTTTTTCAAAAACCTGTTGGCCATTTGCATTTCCTCTTTGAAGAAGTGTTTTTTTTAACTCTTTTGTCCATTTTTTGAATGTATTGTTTACATTTATTTGTATTTGTTTTTGTTAAGTCATGTCAGATCTTTGTATATCTTTGTGATCAGTCCCTTATCAGTTGTATTGTGTACAAAATTTTTCCCCCAGTCAGTAGGATATCTCTTTGTTTGGTGAATGTCTCTTTTGCTGTACAGAAGCTTTTTAATTTGACATAATACCAGCTGTTCATCTTTCCTTCACTTTCTTTGCTTTGGGAGATGTGTCTTTAAAGATGCTACTGAAATGTATTTCATGTAATGTTTTGCCTATATTTTCTTCTATACACTTTATGGTTTCAGGTCATATGTTCAATTCTTTTTTTTCATTTTTGAGTTGGTTTTTGTGCCTGGTGTGAGGTAGTAGTCTAGCTTCATTCTTTTGTTTGTAGCAGTCCAGTTTTTCCAGCACCATTTATTGAACAAACTGTCCTTGTTCCATTGCATATTCTTTGTTCCTTTGTCAAGGATTAGTTACCCATAAATACATAAATTCTAGGTTTTGTATTCGATTCTATTGGTCTGTGTGTCTGTTTTTGTTTCAGTACCATAGAGTTTTAATTATCATGGCTTTTTTTAAGTATCATGGCTTTTGAAGTCTGGGAGTTTGATATCTTCATTCTACTTCTTTTTAGTCAAGAGAGCTTTGGCTATTAGAGGTTTTTTTGTGGTTCAATATAAATTTATCAATATTTGTTCTATTTCTTTGACAAATATCATAGAAATTTTTATTGGAATAGTGTTGAATCTATAAATTGTTTTTTGTAGGATGGCCATTTTGATAGTTAATTTTCCAATCCATGAGCAGGGGATGCCTTTCCATTTCTTTGTGTCTTCTTCTATTTCTTTTAACAATGTTTTAAAATTTTTTGGTATAAGTCCTTTACCTTCTTTGTTAGGTTTATTCCTAAGTATTTGATTTCTTTGTTTCAATTATAAAAGGGATGGTTTTACTGATTTCTTCTTCAGATTGATTGTCTGCATATAGGAAAGCTACTGATTTTCGTGTGTTGATTTTGTGTACTGCTCCTGTCCTAAACTGATTGATTATTTTGATTACTTTTTCTGTGGAGTTTTTAGGGTTCTCTCTATATAGTATCATATCATCTGCAAATAGTGATAGTTTTATTTCTTCTTTCCCTATTTGGATTCGTTGTATGTCTTTCTTTGTCTTATTGCTCTGGCTAGGACTTACAGTATTATATTGAAAAGCAGTGGTGAGAGTAGACATTCTTGTCTTGTTCCAGATCTGAAGGGAAAGGCTTTCAGCTTTTCACCATTGAGAATGATATTGGCTATGGGTTTGTGGTATATGGCCTTTATTATGGTAAGGTATGTTCCGTCTATCCTGAGAATTTCAAGGGCCTTCATCATATATGTCAAATGTTTTCTCAGCATCTATTGATATGATCATACGGTTTTTATTTTTCTTTTTGTTGATGTGTTGGATTACATTAATTGATTTTTGGATCTTGAACCATCCTTGTGCCCCTGGAATAAATCCCACTTGATCGTGGTGAATTATCCTTTTGATGCATTATTGGATTCTGTTGGCAAGGATTTTATTGAGGACCTTTGCATCAGTGTTTGTTAGAGAGATTGGGGTGTAGTTTTCTTTTTTGTGTGTTGTCCTTGCTTGGTTTTGGTATTAGTGTAATGTTGGCTTCATATAATGTATTTGGTACTATTCCTTCCGTCTCAATTTTTTGAAAGAGTTTGTGAAGGATAGGCACTAGTTCATTTCTGAATGTTTGGTAGAATTCATTTGTGAAGCCATCTGGTCCTGAGCTTTTGTTTTTGGGAGGGTTTTGATTAATGTTTCAATTTTACTGCTTGTAATTGGTCGTTTAGTTTTCTATTTCTTCCTTATCTAGCTTTGGATGATGGTATAGTTCTAGGAATTTGTTCATCTCTTCTAGATTGTTGAACTTGTTTACATGTAACTGTTCATAGTAATCTCTGATCATTCCTTTGATTTATGCTGTCTATTGTAATTTCTCCTCATTCCTTTGTAATCCTATTTATTTGTGTTTTCTACAATTTTTTTCTTTGTGAAACTGGCTAGAGGTTTGTCTATTTTGTTTATTTTTTTAAAGAACTTTTGGTTTTATGGATCTTTTGGATTGTTTTTTTTAACTTCTATTTCATTTTTTTCTGCTTTTACTTTTATTATTTCCTTTCTTCTACTGGCTTTTGGGTATTTTGTTGTTCTTTTTCCAGTTCCTTAAAGTGAGATATTAGGTTGTTTCTTTAAATTCTTTCTTGTTTCTTAATGTGAGCCTGTATTGCTATATATTTTCCTCTTATTACTGCTTTTCTGTGTCCCATCCTCATTGTCATTTATCTCAAGTTTTTTTTTTTTAATTTATTCTTTGATATCCTCATTGATCCAGTGGTCTTTGAGTAGTGTGGGTTTCAATCTCCATGAGGTAGGAGAGTTCCTTGTTTTCATTTCATGGTTTATCTCTAGTTTGATCCCTTTATGATCAGAGAAGATAGTTGGTATGATTTTGATCTTAGCGTATCTGTTGATATTTGTCTTATGTCCCAATACGTGATCAATCCTGGAAAATGATCTATGTGCACTTGAAAAAAATGTGTACTTGAATTTTTGGGGGTGCAGTGTCCTATAGATGGCTGTTAAACCCATGAGGTCACGTCCTTATTTATAGCTCTAGTGTCCTTGCTTATTTTTTGTCTCATTGATCTATCCATTGGTAAGAGTGGGGTGTTGAGGTCTCCAACTATATATGAATTCTCTTCAATGTCTGTTTTCAGAGATGAATATAATTGTCTGATATATTTTGGTGCTCCTTCACTTGTTGAGTATATGTTGATGAGTGTTATGTCTTTTTGATGTATTGTCTCCTTAATCATAATGTAGTGACTGTCTGTCTCTTTTTATATTTTTTAGTTTGAAAACTAAGACCACATCCCTTCCTTACCTGAGTGCATCTTCCTCCACATCATTGCTGCAGTCTGCACAGCTCCAATGAGCACAGCTCCAAGGAGAAATACGCCAGCAATGATGCCCATGGTCAGGTACCTGGGGATGGTGCACTGAGTAGGGAGCCCTAGAAAGGGAGGGAAGGTGCAAATCCTGAGCCCAAGCCTCCATCCTGTCCTCTGAAGGTCTCCAGAGGGCTCCTAGCAATCACAGGTCTTCATGGCCCTGATTCCTTTCTGGCATCTCAAAGAGTGTTCTCATATTACAAGTAGAAATAGATGGTACTACACTGAAGCTGCAAGTGGGAGAGGGGCCGGGTCCCTGAGACCTTGGGATAGTAGAGATGGGAGCCCATGCAGGGAGCTCGCCCACCCCATTTTTCCTTCACTAGGACCTCCAAAATACGGCAGATTTGTTTCCATCCATTTTGTCTAGCTGGGTGGACATACAGTTTGTTGAACACATTGCTTATGTGTGAGGAACAGAGAAAGGTTTTAGAGAAGGTTAGGGAAGAAGCTGGTTGTCTCTACCTGGAGGATATAGAAAACCTAGAACTAGAAGAAACTATCCCAATGGTAGACCCTAACTGGGACCCCAATAATGGGGGTATGCAAAAGTGACAGTACTGTCAGAAGTACTTATTAGTAGAATCAAGCAGAGGATATGTAAACAGAAAAGTTTTGTTCAGGTACTAGAGATTCAGCAAGAGGCTGATGAGGATATTTCCGAGTTTCTTGAAACAATTATGCACAGATGTGAACCCTGATGTTCCAGAGAATGCTCAAACAGTTAATATAACATTCATTGTGCAGAGCACTCCATATATAAGGAGGAAGTTAACTAAGTTAGATGGTGCTGTAGAAATTAGTCCTTCCCTAACTTCACAGTTGAAGAAACTAGAGAAAGAACAACAAAAACCACCCCCCAAACCAGTAGAAGGCAGGAATAATAAAATTAGAGAAGAAAGAAATGAAATGGAAAACAAAAACACAGTCCTAAGATTAGTGAAACCAAGAGTTAGTTCTTTGAAAAAATAAACAAAATCAATAAGCCATTTTTAGCCATGCTTATGAAGAAAAGAGAAAACCAAAATAATAAAATCAGAAATTAAAGAGGTGGAATTACAACAGATACTGCTGAAATATACAGTAACATAAAAACATATTATTAGAGTCTCTATGCATACAAATTTGGCAACCTAGAATTATTGCACAAATTCTTAGACTCATAAAACCGGAAGAAATAGACAACTTAAACTGTCCAATGACAAGTGTTGAAATTGAAAGTGTAGTAAAAAGCCTCCTCAAGAACAGTAGCCCAGGACCAGATGGCTTCGCCAGTGAGTTCTGCCAAAGCTATAAAGAAGATTTAATACCTGCCCTACTCACACGCTTCAGAAAAATTGAAGAGGTAGGGAATCTCACCAGATCTCATAATCTATGCTGATCCCAAAAGCAAAGGCAGTACAAAATAAGAAAATGATAGACCAATACCTCTGATGAATGTAGATGCAAAAATTCTCAACATAATCATAGGAACCCGAATACAGTAATTACCAAAAGAATCATCCACACCAGGGAGGTGCAGCCCAGCTCCAGGGGTGGTCTCTTTTTTATTTAGAATCAGACAGAAAATAAAAAAGATTAAAGAAGCAAGCAGGCAAACGGGGAACACACAAGTGTGTGAGGGACATGTAACGAGTTGGCCCCAGCCGAGGTTGGGAAATCAGGGATTCAAGGGAAGCCTCAGTGTCTCTGCTCCTCTAACCACAACTTCTATCCTGTTGTCAGCATGTAGAGATCCTCATGCCAGGACCTTTACCCTGAGAGGGTCCTTATCTCAGACTTTTCCTGTTCATATTCTGAGGAAAGGCACAGAAGAGTCAAGGCAAAGAATAAGGAAGGCAAAGACACAGAATAGTTGAGGCACAGAATAATCCAGCCTCCCACAAGATTAAGAGAAGGTAGGAAAGGGAAAAATAAAGATGAAATCACAAGGAAAATTGGATTTTTTTTTTAACTTTATGAGCATATAAACAGAATTTGTGTACTGTGGGAAAAGCAGAGGTACAGGGTGTAGTGCAGGCAGGCACAGGGCAGGTTCACTATGGATTCAGACAGACGGATAAAGGGAGTCCTAGAGCCCTGGGTGGATTTTTAAGGTTTAATGCTAAGGGGACCAGATACACAGGCCACCAGGTAGGGAGGCTGCATGCAAGGAGGCAGACACAGGCCGGGCAGGGGGGCTGGGAGGCAGGCAGGCAACGGAGCCTTCCAGTCCTCCCCAAATCTTTACACTCTTTTTCTGGGCCCTCTGGGATTCTGTCGCGTGTCATCTAGAGGCCTCTTCTGCACTCACACGCCTCCTTCTCCCACAGGCACCGCCCCTCTCTGAGTTCCGATGCCCTTACAGCCCCGGCCTCCAGGCTCAGGTGTGCACACTTACGCATGCGCACACCACACTCCAGGTGTCCACAATCAGGCACGTGTGCCCTGCGCCACACTACATTAACACCATTAAGGTGGCAAGTGATAACCACAGAGGCTAATGGCATAAAAAGCCTGATTACTTCATTTACTCTACACAGAGAAATTAAAACATTAAGTGGATAATAAGAGACTATGATGAACAACTTAAGCAGTAAACTGAGATGGATGCCTCCCCTAAGCACACAAAATTCCAAGTTGAGTAAGAACGGAAACCCTAAATAATCCTGTATGGATTGGAGAAATTAAATTTATATTTTAAAAATATCCCACAAGGATAATCCCAGGCGCAGATGGCTTCACTGTGAATCTGTCAAACATTAAGTGTTAAGCCAGACCTCCAGAAGCTGTTGGAGAGAACAGGGGAGGGAGAAACACCCTCCAAATCACTGTATGAGGCTCTTATAAACTTATACCAAGGCTAGACAATGGTGTCAAAAGGTAACTTCAGACCATTGTCTCTCATGAAGAAATAACAGAAAATCTAAGTTAATGCACTGAGACACTAAGTTTTATCTCAGGATGCAAGTTTGAATGAATTCATAGACATCAATCTAATGTATTATATTCATGTAATTAAAGACTAACTATGGGATCACCTCCATGCAGAAATGGCATTTTTAATATTAAAATCCTTTCATGTTGAAATCTCTGAGGAAAGTAGGAAAAACACATCACTTCTTCAATTTGAAAAGGATGTCTATGAAAAACCCACAGCTGACATTATACCTTACGGTGAAAACTGAATACTTTCTACTTAAGGTAAGGAACAAGCAGGGGGTGCTGACTTGCATTCTGTTACACCTTGTATGGAGATCAAGCATAGAGCATTGTGCAAGAAAGGGCATAAGAGCGCCACAAATTATAAAGATGAAATAAACTATTAAATTTACAGCTGATATGATCATATACATAGAAAATCCTACAAAAAAAAATCCTTCTAGAACTAATAGGTGAATTTACCAAAACTGTGGGTAGGTCAAGGTCAACTGTAGCAGTATTGTAGAATTAAGAGAAATGGATAATTTTAAATTTCATTTGTACATGAAAGCAAAATAATTAGATATCAATTTAAAGAAATTGTATAAGATTTGCACAAGGAAATCTACTTAATACCACTCCATATTCCACTGGAGAAAGCAGAAATAATCACATAAATGGACAGAAGTTTGAGGTTTGGGATACTCCGTATTGTTAAGGCAGCAATTCTTCCAAAATTTATCTTTAGATTAAAAGTCATCCAATCCTGAATCCAAATGCCAATCAACATCTTGGCAGTTGTTTTTAAAAGACATTGAAAAACTGACTGTACAATGTTATGCAAATACTAAGGACTTTGAAAGGTAAAAATGCTTTCTTAAAAGGAAGAATCTTGGAGCAGGCGCAGCACCTGATCTGAAGACTTTCTGTAAAGCTTAGATGATCAAATGAGTGTGGTGTGGGCACAGGAATGGTCTAGGCCAGAGGAGCAGAGTAAAGAGTGTGTGCTGAGAACACGCAGATACGATCCTGGGAAAGGCAGTGAGGGCAACTCAGTGGGGACGCAGCGTGGGAACTAAGTAAACACAGGACAAGATGGACACCTGCACCACACATAGACTGAAATGAAGCCTAGACCTAAAGACAAACGCTGAACTGTGCTGTACAACACAAGTATAATTTGAACCATAGTTTTGAACCATAGATACAATTTTACATTTTTAGTGCACACTTAGAAAGAAAAAAGTAATGGGTGAAAATAACTTCACTACTTTATAAAACTCAAAATATGCAACAATGCTATAATTTCAGCACACAATGAAAAGATTATTGAGATAGTTCACAGTTTTCTCAATACTTTACCTCTTTTGAAATTGTTCTGAGTCTGCAAAAAGCTGGAAAGTTCTTGAGTTCCTGCCACGTGGTGACTTTGCTCCAGATCCAGGGACTCTGGGATTTGCTGACCACATCAGACCCCCTGCCCCCTCACACTGGATGCAGGAGACAGTGAGCACAGACACCGCTGGGTGGACCCCTCAGCCTCGCCCTCCTCTCCCCACTCCCCCCACTCACAGTCCCTTCATCTTCCCGTGTCCGATTTCATGATGCCCCAGCACAACCAGAGCAGGTCAGGAGACTCACACCCCTGACCCCACAGCTCCTCTGCTGGAGGTGCCTCCTGAAGTCTGCCCCCACGCCACACACACACACACACACACACACACACACACACTCCTGCTGCAGCCTCAGGATATCCCACAGCACGAGGGCTGTGCTGAAGGCGATTCCAGAACACTCTTCCTTCCAGTAACAGGACGCACTGCTCGCCTCCTTCAGGCTTAACTCAGATGTCACCTACAGGAAAGCCTCCCCTGAGGATAGAGGATGGAACTTTCAGGTTTACCTTTTTGCTCCTTATTGTAATGAAACTAAAGTTTAATGTCATCTCACTTAAAAGAAAATTAAAGAATGTGTTTCTGTGTAAGTTGTCTAGTCTAAAGGAATGGATTATAGTATAACAGCTATTACGATGTCTTACAATCTAAAGATTAAAAACTAGGATGTAATAACTCTAAATGCAAATAAAGTAAGATTGTGTTTAAAATAGAGGAATGTATTGAAAATGGATATTTTTAAGGTCTTAGAAATAATTTAATGTCAAAATGAAATTGTTATCTTTGAAATGAAATGATAAAAGAATTTTAAAAAACCTAATATGTTCTGATAGGTCTCTAACACTGACCCCAGCAGAGTCCTCAACTCCAAGACTCTAGTCATAGAGCAGGGAGCATATTGTTACCTGCCTCCTTCAGGGCATGCCGAAGGCAATTATTAAGCCAGTCAATTATAAAAAACTGAAGGAAGTTACTCAAAGTCAAAAAATGCTGCATTATTTCAGCTATATTTGCTGAGGCTATGAAAAAGTATACTCATCTGGATCCAGAGACTGTAGGACAGGCCATTCTAGCAATTTATTTCATTAGCTGGTCCTGCCCTGACATCAGGTGCAAGCTCCAGAAACTGGATCAGTGGCCTCAGGACCCTTTCCCCACGTATTTGGACATGGCCTTCAAGACCTACAACACAGAGGACATTATAACCAAATTCGAAACCAGCAGTCTATTGGCTCTTCTGGCCCCTGCTGCAAAAGACAGGAATAGTCCAGAAGCCCAGGACTCAAAAGTAATGAGATAACAAGTGGACATTACACATTATGACCATTTGGGCATCTCAAATACATTCATGTCTCTGTAGCACCTTTTCTGGATTAATTCATGCTTCGATGAAAACAAGGGAAACTTAAACACATAGAAAGCACCTTCTATCTGCCACTGCAGTCACGGGAAGCCCATCACAAATGAAAACCGATGATGAGCCGGCTCACATCTCCAAAATCTTCAACTCTTTCCTGCAGTCTTGGAATGTTGAACATGTGGCTGGCATCCCTCGTAACCCTACAGGACAAGCTATAGTTGAAAGGCTCCTTAGAACACAACTTTTGAAACAAAAAGGGGAATTTAGAGAAGGAACTTGCCCCCAGAGGAACAAACACATAAAGCTACGCTTAAAGGATGGTCTGAGCCACAAGCTGGACACAAAGACTGGCTAATACTCTTTCCATTGCTATGGAAAGGTCAATTAGCCCTTTGCACACAAGATGCAAGAAATCCTGGGCCCAGTGACATATGCCAGCAGACAACCATACTCGGGTTAAAACAAGAACTGCAGGGCCTCCCTGGTGGCCCAACGGTTGAGCACTGCGCTGTGGAGCTGTTGGCAGCGTGTGATGCAAGTTCAACGCCCAGCCAGGGAGAATCCCACATGGTGCAGCAGACCTCTCCTGCCTTGCCCGTGGCTCCCCTCAGCAGTGTATTTCTGATCTGCCTGTTCTGGTCCCCACTCTGTCTCTGGTGAACCGTCTCGCCGCCCCACGCCTCTGGCCTGTACTCCAGCTTGTATGTATAAATAAATCAATCTTTAAAAAAAAAAAGAGAACTGCAAACTGCAGCTGTCACTCCGACCCTGGCTGATGGCCAAGTGGAACTGACACATGTGAAGACGCTGCCAGCCCCATCCAGGTGCAAGTAACCCTGCGCTGGGGTGGCAGGGTGATGTTTTGCTGCCAGCCTTGCTTGATCAGGCTGCACTAGAGACAAACTATAAACTGGGTTTGGCCTTGAATAAAGCCTTTGATGCTTCGTTGCAAAAAAAGTGTAGTACTCTCAGTCTAGGCCCACTATTGCCACTCATAATTTTGCTTTCTGATAGAAACTTAGCCTGTGTATTGCCTGAAAAGAAAGAAACACCTGCCGCTGTTCTGGCGGCCACTGCTGCTACTGCTAGAGTCGCCCTACCTCACTCTACTCAAACTGCGCGCCAAATGAGTAGATATTTTCAAAATGTTACTTCTGAACTCCTGACTCAAACCACCATTGATCAGGAAATCTTACAGGACCCGAGGCCACAGTGTCTCGGCTTGGCGAATATCAACAAGCCCTCTGGACACGCACCAGATGTAGCTGTGGTGTCAAGTGCCGCTCTATGTGCTTTACTCCTGTACTTTTTAACACCACTTCCTCTTGGGAAGACGTCCAACGGCATCTTCATGGTGCTTTTCACAATCATCTGGGATGAGATATTCTAGACCTCAGAAACAAACTTCAGCAGCAAATGGCTCAACTCCTACAAGAGGCAAAAATGCCACCTTAAACCATCTAAATGATCTGGCCTACTAGCTGAATCAAACAAATTGGTTTTCAGGTCTCAATATCAGAATATGGGTTACAACAAGATTGTGAATATTATGTCTTTTGTGTTTTCTTTCAGTGCTAATGGCCCTCTGCCATTTGTTCTGTTGGACCCTACAAGCCAAGGCCCCGCTGACCCTTCTACAACAATCACAATATCAGCCCTCCTGTGCCTCTGGCTGACTCCTCTCCTGATTCTGACCTGCCATAAAACAAAAGGGGAGGAAATGTGGGAGCTTGGACTATTCTGTGCCTTCACTATTATGTGCCTCTCAGAATATGAGCAGGGAAAGTTTGAAATAAGGAATCTCTCAGGGCAAAAGTCCTGGTATGAGGATCTCTACATGCTGAAAACAGCATGTGCAGAAACAGCAATAGATGCTGTGCTCAGAGTCGCAGAGACACTGAGGGTCCCTTGACTCTCTACCTGGTTTCCCAGCCTTGGCTGGGGCCAGCTGGTTACACGTCCTCCACACACTTGTGTGTTCCCCGTTTGCCTGCTTGCTTCTTTGATTTATTTTATTTTATTTTCTGTTTGATTCTAAATAAAAAGGAGCCTGCCCTTGGAGCTGGGCTGGGCCTTCGTGGTGTGGCAATTCTTGGCTGTTCGATGCTCTGCACATGGGCACGGCCTATCGGTGGACAGATAAAGCAAAGGTGGCGAATTCTGATGCTGGGCCTAGTTGGTGTGCTCTGCACGATTGTTTCAATTTTTCTGTGTGCTTGAAAATGTTCATAAAATACCACAGGCTGAGTGGTGAATGCGGCCACACTCTGGGGGCAGGTCAAGACCTCCAGTCTGTCCTTCAAAGCCTCTGAGTGCACCCATTTTTCTGAGCAGCCTGGAGGAGGGAGCCCCCACTGAGCTGTCCCGCGGCCTGTCAGCCTGGCAGCAATCACGGTTTGTCTGAGTTTTCAGTGTCTCCTCAGCTCCCAACATGCTCACAGGTCTGCTTCTTGGGGGTTCTGCAGCAGCTGCTCTCTGGACCTGGCCTGGTCCGTCTCTACTGACACCTCTATCAGTTGAGATGTGTCCTCTTCAATTTTAAAAATATTCTTTTTGACCAGAATCATGTGTCCTTTCAGAAATGTTGCCTCCTGTTTCAGGGCTGGGGCACCACAGAGCACTTGGGGCATGTTCTGAAGGGCCTGGTGATGTTTCTAGCTTCCTCCCCAGGGCAGCTGCCTCGCTATCTGCCTCCCCACCACTACTCCTGGGGGTCCCCTGAAGGCCACCTTGTTCTGCTCCTTCACACTGAGGTGTTCAGCTACTCTGAGTGGCAAGGAGGCCTGGGAGGTGGCACCTCTGACCCTACAGCACAGGCATTTGCTCCCTGGGGCCCTTCTGGCAGGTTGTTGAGATACACCCCGGGGTCCAGGGTTTGCATCTTTATGACCAGTGAGAGCCAGTCACAGTTGAGCAGTGAGGAGACCAGGACACTTTTCCTCCTTGGACTGATTTTTTTTTGGCCCTGGAGTTACAATTATCTTGTCCCCTCACTAGCTTAGTTCCTGTTGTGCTCATTCCTAGGCACCCCCAAGACCACCCCCAGGGTCGGAATTTCCATGGACATATCACACACACCAGCTGTTCTCTCTGCTTCATCCTGTGCAGACCCCTGCCCCACAGCCCCAGTCCTGCCTCCCGGGGCCAGGGGCCTGCTCACCTCACCCATGGCCTCTTTCCAGTCCCCGCTCCCTGTTGTTGATATTCCTGTTCTCTGTGTCCATCCTTTTGTCTCCCCCTTGCCCACTAGTGTCTTTTGCCTCATAGAGGAGGGACGTGGAAAGTCACACCTGAGACCACCAACAGCTGAAGTGAATTTCTGTGCCCCCAGCGCCTCCCCACACCTGGACTTGACATGGAGTCTGGGCTGGATTCCCCTCAGGCCTGGGCAGCCTGGCTCCGGGTTCTTCTGGCCTCCAGGCCTGTGTTGTCTCTTGGTTCCAAGGTCTGTCCTTCTCCAGCTACTTTCTGAAAGTTCCTTGTGGCGGGTGAGGGTGTGGGGCTGCTCATCTTCTGTAGGAGGAACCTGGGTAGGACCCTAAACGTGTGAATTTTATCTGTAAATGCCCAGAAATTTTCTTGAATTTTTTTTTATCATTTCCACTCTCCATTCTTTTCGACACTTGTATTATTAACTTGTTGGAATCTCCTAATTGATAGAGTCATATCCTTGTGGGTCTTCTTGTCATTTATTTTCCATTTGTATTATCTAGTGGGAGTGAGATTTTAATATTCCAGCTCATCTACTGAATTATTCATTTCTGTGATCAAACTTCTAATTTCTAAGAACTCTCTCTTATTCTATGAGTATATACATTTTATAAAATCTTATTTCCTTAAGCTTAATTTTTAATATTTTTTAAAAATCTATATTATTGATAGTAGTAGTATGGAATTGTTAGGGTTCTTGCTTATCTGCCTCCATAATATGTAAGCTTTTTTCTCCCAGAACTTGGCTCAGGTAGGGTTGACATGTGTCTTTATCTTTACTAAGTGTCCATCTCTCATGACAGTGCAAGCTCCACATCTCCTGGGTCCTCTCTCTGCTCTTTGTTGTATCTTCTCAGGAGGAGCTTTGGGAGGTTGGGAGGCAGGGAGCCGAGCAGGGAGAGGGATTCTGGGAAATGAAGAGGAGACAAAGGCAAAGAACACTGGGAAACTTTCTGGTCACTTAGAAAAACATTTGCCAAAACGTGGTCTGTGGAACCCTTGAAGTCACCCAGAACCTGTCATGGGACCCATGAGCTCAAAACTATTTTTGATAAAATCACTTAGACAACATTTTTCTTTTAACACTTTTGTTGACATTTCTGGAGGTAAAACTTAGAAAAATGGAGATGATAACACGAAGTGCAGTAGTGGTGATTCTTCACCAGCACTTACTTGCAGAAACAAAAATCCAAGCCAGTTTCATTCTAAAATATCTTGGTTTGAAACACTAAAAATTATCTTAACTATTGTATTATCCTCAAATCCACACTTTAAAGTATTGGATGTGATGACATCTGCTGCATACCCAAACACTGTGTCCCAAGGAAAATATTGTACAAGATGAATCAATCTCCCCACACCTGTCTTTTAGGTAATACTATCCTTATTGAAGAAATACGTGGCAAAAGGTAAGGTTACTTAAATTTGATTAGCTGGTAATCACTGTCCTGAAAATAAATGTCTGTTCCTTTATGACAATTAGTTGACAATTGACAGTTAACAGTAATTTTGCCTTGATAAAGTTCTAGAGAAATCCAGAATTATGGAAAACTGTGTCTTGTCACCAATTTGATAACTTCCAGTACAAATTTTTCTTTTGGTGTTTGTGGTAAAAAATAAAATGGATTTTTTTTGATAAATTGATTCCAGTACAATTAACACTGAAGATCTATATAACTTAGTGAAACTATGCATTACTTAAAAAATATCATGCATTTCATAAGATCCAACCAATATGCAAGAGAGGCCTATGGAAATGTAACAGAATAGGAAGTATTCAATGATATTTCAGATTTCGCTTTGCAAATAATCTTCAAGAAACTGCCACTTGTATCGTTTTAACTTAGTATCAAAGCAGAACATTCACAAATGTCTGAAAATACTACTCCTATATATTTTTGTGAGGCTGCATGTATATTTTTATAGACTTAGACCACAGCAGCACATTAAATGCAAAGAAAATATGAAAATCCATCTGTCCTTTAATGAGACAGACAAGAAAGACACTTGCAAAAATATAAAATGTAAAAGATCCATTCTTCCTAGTGCCCCTATTATTTTCAGAAATAGTTATTTTTCTTCAAAACACTTTCTGTTAACATGTGTTGTCTTATTAATATTGTTCTAAATGAAACAATTACATCATTAAAAATGGTCTTACTACTAGTGTGATAAATATTGATGGATATGCCCTCATAAAATCATACAGTACACAGAGTGGAAAGGGAAAATATCTGAGAATCACTTGACGTTGTTTTAGAGTCCATGGATTTGAGAGCGGAGCGGGGTCCTTGGTTTCACCCTGGGAAAGGTTTCACCAGAGCTCCCTTCGGCATCACGTGACAAGTTTCTCCACGAGACAGAGACTCAGTTATGCTTAAAGAACCGTTTTTTTACGGCAAGGAAGTAAAGGGCACTTGTACAGACACAAGCGGGCAGAAAGAGCTGCCCCGCTGAGGGGCAGGTTTGCTAAGAGAGGCCTGCATGGTGCAGGGCATGGGCAGACAGGCAGGCTGCTGCCCTGCAGAGAGACAGAGTTGGTAAAGAAAAGCACCTGCATAGGCACAGGTGGGTAGAGAAATGGCTGCCCAGAGTTCTTGCAAGGATGGCACTGATATAGCCCTCTTTCAGTTGGGAGGGGCTCATCTTCCAGGATGGCTGTCTGTTTACTGGCTAACTAGAGACTGCTTCTAGCACCTTTCTATGCTTTGTAATTTAGGAGCTGGCACTTAAGGATTGTGCTAATGGGTATGTTGATTTCTTCTAGCCCCACTTTCTTGTGTGGGTCTAGTTCTAATCTTATTTTGCGTTATATCTCCTCCATCACACTGACCCAGTCCCTGGACCTGAATCAGAGAGACAGTGTGACAGAGGTCTTGGTGCCAGAGTGTAGAGGTGAGGGCTAAGCCCTAGGGCCCCTGGTGTGGTCATAATCCCAGGATAGGGCCTCCCTGGTGGCTCAGCAGTTAAGTGCTGCGCTGTGGCGCTGTAGGCAGCGGCAAGGAGATTTTGAAGTCAGGCGGGGGAGATTCCCACTTGGTGCAGCAGACCTCTCCTGCCTTGCGGGCTGCTCCCCTCAGCAGTGTGTTTCCATAGATCTGCTTTTTCTGCTCCCCATTCTGTCTCTGGTTAACCCTCTCGCCACCCCATGCCTCTAGCCTATACCCCAGCATTGTATGCATAAATAAATAAATCTTTAAAAGAGAAAACAAACAAAAACAATCCCAGGATGGCATCTGGGGAAGAAAGGTTACTTTAAGGATTCCCCATCTCCCAGCCATTTTGCTTCCACTCTCACAACCTGTGCCTGTGTGGCGTCCTCCTTCCTGGATACTGGTGACTCACCCCCAGTTCTCAGTCCTCATTGCCCGGAGGGTTTTCAGATCAGCCAATCAACATCTCCGCAGCTCAAGTTACAGTTTCCACCCACCTGCTGGACTCCGAGTCTCCCTAGACTGAATAGAGGCCTGTCTTGATGCCCCCAACTCTCCTCCTGCTCCTTTCTGGGGCCTTGGCCCTGACGGAGACCTGGGCTGGTGAGTGCGGGGTCGGGAGGATAAAGGCTGCTGCGGAGGGAGGAAGCAGGGGATCCCGGGAGGGGCTCAGCACCCAGAGAAAGGCGCGTCTCTGCTGTCGTCGGCCCCGTTGTTCCCCCTGGGTCCTACCCTGTCCTTGTCCCTTTCTGTCCCTCCCAGCCTCCTACCTCTCCTCTTGCGCCCCTGAGTCTCGGCTTTTCTTGCCCACAGCCCCATTTCAATCACACTCGACCATTCCATTCGCGGCCTCCTTCTACCTTGTCCTGTCAGACTGGGCCTCAGGCACCCGCGCGGGAGGCGGGTCAGCCCCGGTGGTCTCACTCCTCCCCCCTCCCCGCGCCGCCCCCAGGCTCCCACTCCATGACGTTTTTTCACACCGCGATGTCCCGGCCCGGCCTCGGGGAGCCCCGCTTCATCGCCGTGGGCTACGTGGACGACACGCAGTTCGGGCGGTTCAACAGCGACTCTCAGGGTCAGACTGTGGAGCCGCGGGCGCCATGGGCGGAGCAGGTGGAACAGAAGGATCGAGACGAGGAGACACAGATCCAAAAGAGAAACGCACAGTGGTACCGAGTGCAACTAGACTCCCTCCGAGGCCACTACAACCAGAGCCAGGACGGTGAGCAACAGGGCCTTGGACAGGTCACCACCCCCACCTCCACCAACCTGCCAGGGTCAACCTGAGTTTTAAGGACCCAGCTACACCCCAAGGCTATGGGACCCGCTGATGGGACGCTAGATCTGGGAAGAAGCCACGGGCCTTTTACCCGGTTTCATTTTCAGTTTAATTTTATTCATGGCAGGAGATCATGGTGCGGGGCGGGGTGACCTTTGGACTGACTTCTGGGTGGGGACAGGGTCTCACACCTTCCAGAGGATGTTTGGCTGCAAAGTGGGGACCGACGGGCGCCTCCTCCGCGGGTACAGCCAGTGGGCCTATGACGGTGCGGACTACCTGGCCCTGAACGAGGACCTGCGCTCCTGGACCGCGGTGGACGCGGCGGCTCGGATGACCAGGAGTGAATGGGAAGCAGGCAGTGCGGCAGAGAACTTCAGGAACTTTATAGAGGGCAGGTGCGTGGAGTGGCTGCTCAAGTTCCTGGAGCTCGGGAAGGAAACACTGCAGCGCACAGGTAAGAGGGGCCTAGAGGACTCCTGACCTCCCCTCTAACTCTCACCCCACAGCAGAAATGGAATAATGGTCAGAATAGCGCCCACTTTCTGGTCAGAGAGGGACGAGTGCCCCAGGGTTTCCTGTTCTGTACTAGAGAGAGCCTCACCCACAGGGCCCTGCTGTAACTGAAGGACAGTTAAGGAATCCAGTCTCTCCTGAGATGGAGAGGAGACCACCCTTCTCTGGACCCATTTGACTAGGCAGCCAATTTGGGAACAGTTAGGTTCTCTGTCAGGGTTTAAAGTCTAAACATATTTAACATCAGATTCCTCATTTACCTTCTACCCAAATAAGGAGCAAAACTCTGTACTCCTACATAGAGACCTGCATCTTCCTACCTTATGCCCTGATTCAGAACTTTCTAAGGAGTAAGAGATTATCACACATTCCACAGATTTACTGGTTTTTGGGTTTACTGCTTCCTCCTCCCAAACCCATTGCCTTGTCCATTCTGAGAATGGTTAATGAGGCTGCTTCAGTCTCCCTGAAGGAAAAACCTGAATTGTCAATGTTCTGACCCTTCCTTCAGACCCCCCAGAGACACACGTGACCCACCACCCCACCTCTGAGCATGAGGTCACCCTGAGGTGCTGGGCCCTGGGCTTCTACCCTGCGGAGATCACCCTGACCTGGCAGCGAGATGGGGAGGACCTGACCCAGGACACGGAGCTGGTGGAGACCAGGCCTGGGGGGGACGGAACCTTCCAGAAGTGGGCGGCTGTGGTGGTGCCTTCTGGAGAGGAGCAGAGATACACATGCCGTGTGCAGCATGAGGGGCTGCTGGAACCCCAAGTCCTAAGAGTGGGTAAGGAGGGAACATGGGCACAGAGGAATCAGGAGCCCTTCTGGAGAATCTCAGAAGGTCAGGATGAGAACTAGGGGTCAAGGTCTCACCTCCCCTTCCCTTCCAGAGCCCCCTCCTCAGTCCCCTATCCCCACCGTGGGCATCATTGCTGGCCTGGTTCTCCTTGGAGCTGTGCTCACGGGAGCTGCTGCGGTGGCTGCAGCTGTGATGTGGAGGAAGAAGCGCTCAGGTAGGGAAGGGAGTGGGGGGTCTTGTCCACTGGGGGTTTTCAAGTCCCAGGGAGAACTTGCCCTACCTAGTCAATAGAAATACCATCCACACACCTGTTGCCCAAATTGGAGCTGATTGATAACACTCAGTCTTTTGTAAAGCACTTACGAAATTGAATCACCAACTGTTCACTTTGATATTTCTGTCATGGGGCCTTGATTGCCAGCAAATGTCAGAAGGGAAGGTCCCTGCTGGGACACACTCCAGGAGGCGGTTGGTCCATTTGCCCCACATCTCCTTTCTTTACATTTCCTGGTCCTGGCCTGGGTCTTCAGTCACAGTTCTGGAAACATCCTTGTGGTCCAGAACTACCTGATTCCTTTTGGACTTCATGGCCTGACACCTCTCTAATCTCACAGGATGTTTCTTCCTGCAGGTGGAAAAGGAGGGAGCTACTTTCAGGCTGCAGGTAAGTGTGGATCAGGGGTTTGATCCCTGAGCCCCTGGGGACAGTGTAGGTGGAGCCCATGGGGGAGTCACCCCCATCAGTCCCTCCTGTGGTCTCATCTTTTGTGGCTCTGTCCAGGTTCTGTTTTTTTTCTCCCCCAGACAGGGACAGTTCCCAGAGCTCTGATGTGTCTCTCACCCGTAAAGGTGAGACCCTGGGACCTGCGGTGGGAGGGGCTGGGGCAGAGTGGATGGGAACAGGTGATGGGGAAGCTGTGAGTGGGGCAGTCTGAGGATGCGGTGGGCTATTGAAAATGGCGACACTGATGTGATTCCCTGAATTTGTTCCTAATTATTTTCCTTCACAGTGTGAGACAGCTGCCTTGTGGGGACTAAGTGAACTGATGACGTGTCATTTATATGTCACGACTTCAAGATCCCCTGGTTTCTCTTGCTGCAGAGGACTCATGTGTCTGTGATCCTATTACCCTAATGTGAGGAGATGGGAGACTGCCCAGCCCTGCCCACCAGGCCCCTCCCCACACTGACCTGTGTTCTCTCACTGATGAATTTCCTGTTCCAACAGAGGCTGGGTTGGGTGTTGGGGGCTAGGCCTGGTTCTTTTGTGTTCCTGACAGCAGGGAATGGGGTACCTGTTGCTCTAAATCCTGGTCAGCACCTGGCACACCTGACAAAGGTGGGCTGGATGGACGGACACACCTTCCCACTGAAAATAGCTAAAAATGCCATTTTCTTAAAAGCATCAGAATTTACGACATGGTAATAAGTGCGCACACCCAGAAGAGAAGGGGGAGACCCTGCGTGGGCCCCACAGAGAGCAGCGCCCTGAGGAGTGGAGGAGGCTGTGAGGCCCTGCCCAGAGCAGACACGGAGCCCAGCCCGTCAGCTCTCTGCTGAGCCTGATGATGGACACCTGCTGTCCCTTCAAAATTGAGAAAAACCTGCCTTATTCTGGTTATGATATGTATGTAAAATGTACAGTTTATATGATATAGTGTATGTTTGCTATAAAAATACAAAATGTTACAAATGATAAAGTAAAAATAATTCACTTATTTAAAAATATTTCGTTGCGTTTCTCCTAGTGTATTGCACATCCTGAGTGTGGCGCACTTGCATGTGCATGTTTTCTCTCTCTCTCTCTCTCTCTCTCTCTCTCTCTCTCTCTCTCTCTCTCTCTCAGTTGATGAGCACAGAGCCCAGTGGGCTCAGTCCTGCCACCTCCAGATGTCATTGCCCAGGTTAGCTCACTCCCACCCCTCCTGAGGGCAATTTCTCACTTCCTCCCCCTCCTCAGCTCTTCCCCACCCACCACTCTTAGCTGATGCGTTTCTTTTTTCATTCATAAAACATAAAGTTCTCAGGTGAGAACTGCACCATCACCCCCACACCTGTATCTGGATCCTCCGCTTTCACCCCAGTGGTGGTAGAAGGCCCCCTGAGTCTAAGGCCGCCCCCCAGTTTGTCCAGAGGATCAGGCCCTTTTGTCCCTGGGTCATCAGTTTCTCACTCTCTTGTGGCTCCCGCTTTCTGCCACATAAACATGCCGTCATATCTCCCTTTCAAAAAATACAATTAAACCAGTACAAACTCCCCCCAGAAAATCTACCACCAATGTCCTGTTTTTATGATAGTCCTCAGCGAATTCTCAGTGAGTCCCTGATCTCACCCACCGAATTGACTTTTTATGTCTTCCAAATAGACATTCATACAGTTTTAAAAGTTCACACTTCTACAAGACTTATAAGGAAAACAGAGTTCCCTATCTTCCATAGTTCCTGCTTCTTGAATCCCAGGGATAAGCTGTTTTACTTCTTTTAACTGATTTCACAAATTGTTTCTTCTGTGTCTGAAGATACCATACCAACTGTATTCTTTGCTTTTGAGTTTCATGTTTCATCTGTAGTAAATTGGCTCTTCTTTCACCCAACTTCATCCTGACAACATAATAACATAGCTTTGATTAGCTCAATGTGCATGCCTGCATTATTTTTTCAGATCATGTTATGATTTAATTTCATCATCAATATTATCTCACCACATAAACAAACTGATAATACCTCTCAGGAGCCAGAGAAGGAAAACATTTTCAGCCCAGGAGGGAGTAGAAAACACTGCAGCTGTTGGTAACAATGAGAAACAGCAAAGTATTGACTAGAATGAGGCCACAAGTTTGGGGATGACCTTCATTGTCAGTCAAACCTCCCACAGACAAGTCCAGCCCCTGAGCCCAGAGGAAAAAGCCTACACAGGCTGGAGCAGGGGGGAGGGAGCAGGGACAGGGACAGAGACTGAAGTAAGAAGTTCTTAAGTTTGCTGCTTGGAAATGAAAGTTGCTGAAGTTGCTAAGTTCACTGCTTGGATGCTGCTGCTTGCTGGGGGGAAAGCTGCTGGGAAAGTCTCTGTGCTGTGCTGCGCTGCTTGTCTACAATAGTAGCTATGGTTACCTTGACCCCCTTCCTAAACAATAGTTTATGATGGATGGGGTAGGTAAGTTTCCTTATGCAAACTGTATAAAAACCTGCAATTCCTGTAATTCGGGGCTCAGATTTTTGGGAGTTATCCCACTGGGCCCACCCATGTGACAATTAAATCTCTCTCTCTCCACCTCTCTGAGTACGGCCTGATTTGTCTGGGAAAGTTGCTGTAACAAGACCACCCTGTCCAGTATGGAGAGCTGTGGGGTCCTGGGCGGGGAGCCTTGGGAAAACAGGGAAGCATCTCCTCAGGCCATGAGAGAAAGAATCTGGAGACAAAATAAACCCAGTTTCTGGTGACTAGACTACACATACATCACTTCTGCTACAATCCAATGTCCCAAGAGAAATGTGTATGAGGTGAAAGAGACTCCTTTTGAAGGCAATACTATCTTTACTTGGTTTAAATTTCATAAACTTTTTAGAAAATGAATGTGAGCCTGTCCCTTAAAGAAAATCTATTGAGAGTTGACAACTGATAGTAATTAATTACCTTCATAAAATATGGACCCCAAGGGAAAACCAGGTATTGGAAATTGTGTCCCATCACTATAAACTTGACCACTTCCTGTACCAACTAACTTTTCCTTTGAAATCTTTGGCATATAAAACAAATACGATATAAAAAATTTGACTCTAGAATAATAAACACAAAAGATCATATAAACTAGGCAAACAATGCATTACTTTTAAAATCATTTATTAGTTCAAGATCCATTACCATTCAAGAGAAGCCTATGGAATTAATATAACAGAATAGAAAACATTCATTGATACCGTTTCAGGTTTGTCTTTTCAAATAACATTTGAAAAACTACCACTTGTGAAGTTTCCATTTATTATCAAAGTTGTAACAAAGCTGAATGCACACAATTATCTGAAAAGGTTATTAAAATTCTATTTCCACATATTTCTGTGAGGTTGTATATCTTCTCATTGACCAACCAAAACAAAAGACTAAATGCAGAAAATATTACAATTCAAGAATATATTACAATTAAAAATTTTTCTACAGAGACAGAGAAGAAAGACACTTACAAAAATATAAAATGTAAAAGAGCCCCTCTTCTCATTACCCTGGTTATTTTCAGAAATAGTTACTTTTCTTTAAAACACTTTGTGAACAGGCAATGGATTATTAATACTAGTCTAAATGAAATAAAAACATTTTTTAAATGGTTTCATTCCTCGTGTGGTAAATATTGATAGCTATGACTTTACAAAATTTTACTGGGGCCCTCGGTAATTTGTAAGATTGTGCAGAGATCCTGAAAGGAAAATATTTGAGAATCCTGACTCAGTCCCTGGGCCCAGACTGAGGGAGACAAAGGTCTTGTGGCCAGAGAGGAGGGTGCAGGCAAAGTCCCAAGTCCAGGTGCCTTGCTCTCAGGTCTCTGTCCCTAGGGCAGTGTCTGGGGTGGGGGAAGGTTACTGTTGGGAATTCTCCACCTCCCCACAGTTTCACTTCTCCCTCTCACAACTTGTGTTGGGTCTTAGTTCCTGGATACTGTGACTCACCCTCAGTTCTCAGTCCCCATTGCTTGAGGGTTTCCAGGGAAGCTAATCAGCATCACCACAGCTCCCAACAAGAAAGTCTACACTGGGACTCCCTGGTGGCGCAGCAGTTAGGCGCTGCTGCACTGCGCTGCGCTGTGGAGCTGTCGGCACGAGCGATGGGAGTTCCACGCCCAGCCAGGGAGAATCCCACATGGCGCGGCAGACCTCTCCTGCCTCGCCTGCTGCTCCCCTCAGCAGTGTATTTCTGATCTGCCTGTTCTGCTACCCGCTCTGTCTCTGGTGAACCCTCTCGCCACCCCACGCCTCTGGCCTGTACCCCAGCTTGTATGTATAAATAAATAAATCTTAAAAAAAAAAAAAAGAAAGTCTACACTGACACTCTCAAACTCTTTCTTCTCCCACCCAGAGCATTCACTTATGAGGGTCTCAACCCACCTGCTGCTATTGGAAGTCCTGGCACTGACTGAGACCTGGACAGGTGAGTTCCTGGTGGGGAATAAAACAGCCACTGAGGAGGGAGGAACAAGGGGAAGCCCCTCGGGGATGCAGGCCCCAAGGAAAGGAGAGAATCCACCAACTTGTGCCCTGTTGCTCCCCTCAGCCCTGCCCTGTCCTGGCCCCCTTCTGTCCTTCCCAACTGTTACAGGGCAACCCAGATGTGAAATGTGTTACCTGACTGTGGGTCCTCACCCGCACGCTTTAAAGGGATTTATAATAATACTCAACAGCAGACACACACAAAAAGGTTAATTTTACAGGTTTATTTTTAAAAGAAGGGAGGGCCTCCCCTGGTGGTGCAAGAGGTTAAGTCTCAGCACTTGAAGCTATCTGCAGACCCTGCATCAGGAGTTCGATCCCTGATCCCCAGCCAGGGAGCTTCTCATATGGCACAGCAGACCTGTCTTTCCTGCTGCTCCCCTCAGCAGTGCATTTCAGTCAGTCTGTCTGTTCTGCTCCCCACTTTGTCTTTGGTGAATCCTCTCACCACCCCCAGATCTCTGGCCTATACCCCAGCTCTTGTATGCATACATAAATAAATCTTTAAAAAAATTAAGAAGTGAAAATGAAGAAATGAATAACTGAGGGAGAAAGAGAGGGAGATAAATTGGTGAGTGCGTCCTACTGGTTCCACTGAGCTAGGACCCCAACACTATGCTGAAGGCCCGAGAAAAGCCAAGAGCCCCCCAAGGTCCACATGTCTGGTTCTGTACCATGCCTAGCTGCTTAACTCCACCCCCAGTTCCCAGCAATCCTCCCTTTGGTGGTGATGATGGTACAGGGCAGGAGAGGTGTACCCCAGGGACCCCAAATCTGCCCACTCTAAATAGGTTCTGCCATCCGCTGCATCAAGACAAAACATATAAGACCTTTAGTGGAAAGAAATTTTAATACAATTAGTGTGAAATACAGAAAAGACATGAATATAGTTTCCAAATTCAGCACCCAAAGATCCCATCCCCTCATGGGTGAAAGTCCACCCAAATGGGATTGGCCCAAAGCAAGGCCCAAAAACCTGCCACAAGTCTAAAGCACCTTCTGGTGGGGACCCATAGAAAAGGGGCAGAAACAGTCAGATAAGTCTGTGAGGAAAAGAGCAAAATCAAGTCCAAGGTCAACGTTGCCATAGTCAACCTCCCCACAGGTCTCTCACCCACATCTGTTTCAACCAGTCCAGGCCAGTGCAGCTTCTTTGCTTGTCTCTCTGCTCCTTGTGCCTCTTCTGCTTCCTTCCTTCTCCATTCTCCTCTCTCCTGTGTCTTCTCTCTTCTCCAGCTTCTTAACTCTCCTGCTCAGCTCCACCCTCCCTTGGGTGGCCAGGGAACCTGGAACCTCCCTTTTTCCTGGGCACCACCCTGTTACAATGACATTATGGGATTTGTAATCCTTGCTGTCTTGGATCTCTTTGGTCTGGGGTGGGGATGGGGTCCATAAAACCTATTTGTGGAGTTTGTTCAGCACAACCTCCCGCCTCCTCTTGTCCCCCTGATTCTCAGTCCTTCTTGCCTCCTAGCCCCTTAACAATTTCAAGAGCTCCCTCGCCTGTCCTCCCCTCAACATGCATCGGCCAGGGACTCAGGACCCTCCCCAGGAAGAAGGTCAACCCAGGTTTCCCTCTCCCCGGCCCCAGGCTCCCACTCCATGAGATATTTCTACACCTCGATGTCCTGGCCTGGCCTCGGGGAGCCCCGCTTCATCGCTGTGGGCTACGTGGACGACACGCAGTTCGTGCGGTTCGACAGCGACAGGGCGAGTCCGAGGATGGAGCCGCGGGCGCCGTGGGTGAAGCAGGAGGGGCCGGAGTATTGGGAGTGGGAGACACGGATGGCGAAGGCCCATGCACAGATGTTTCAAAAGTACCTTCAAATTCTTGGCCACTACTGCAACCAGAGTGAGGCAGGTGAGCTAGGCGGGTCTGGAGCCAGGTAACAACGCCCCCACTCCCAAGGACGGGCAGGTAACCCCAGAGTCCAGGTCCAAGTAACACCCTGAGACTGGTGGGCCCACCGGGGACACTCCAACCAGAAGAGCCCACTGGGCTTTCTTCCCAGAAGTTTCCGTTTCAGTTAAGTTTTATTTGGGGTGGCCGTCGGTCCAGGCGGGGTGACCACGGGGCTCACGCGAAGACCGGACAGGGTCTCATACTCTCCAGAAGATGTACGGCTGCAAAGTGGGGACCGACGGGCGCTTCCTCCGCGGGTATGACCAGTACGCCTATGATGGCGCTGATTACATCGCTCTGAACAAGGACCTGCGCTCCTGGGCCGCGGCGGACACAGCAGCTAAAAATCACGCAGCGGAAGTTGGAGGCAGAAAGAGCCGCTGATCACCTGAGGATCTACCTGGAGGGCAGGAGCCTGGAGTCACTCCTCAGATACCTGGAGAAGGGGAAGGAGAAGCTGCAGTGCACAGGTAAGAGGGGCCCTCGCAAGGCCTCAGATCTCCCTCAGGCTGACACCCTAGGGAGAAAATGGAATAATGGTCACAACACCAACCTCTCTCTGGTCAGAGAGGGAGGAGGCCTTCTGGATTCTGTACTAGAGAGAATAGCCCAAAGGACCCTACTTTTTCTGGAGGACAGTTAAGGACTCCAGTCTCCAGAGATGGAGGGGAGACCTTCCCTGAAATCACCCTTAATGTGATTCTTTTTACCTGGCAGCCATCTTGAGTACCCTCAGATTCATTCTGCACATCTTGTTTTTGATCTGATAACATTTTTTGTTTGCCTCTTAACTCTCCTCAAGCCCCTACCTTCTCTGTCCCTGAAGCTGCCTAATTAACCCTAACATCTGACTCCTGCTTTTCAGGAGCATACATTTGTGTTCTGATACTGTAATTTCAGGTTTTCAGGTCTAGCCTTTCAGCCAGGAGTGGACCCCAGGCTGCTGGGGCAGCGCTGAGCCCCAGACACTAGACCCCCACAGGTTGGTGTCTCATGAAGCCGCAGCAGAAACTTTGCTGAGGCTCAGGCAAGTAAGCAAAAGGAGACAAATTTGTTTAGAGAAAGAAAGAGTTTATGAAGGAGAAAGGGAACAGAAATAAAGTGGAACTCCCCGGCCGGTGGAACAGGTCAGGGAGGGGCAAGGGCGCTGAAGTAGAATCATGTCTCAGGGAATATAGACCTTCTTTCCCTAATTATTCTAATGCTCCATCAGTCTCTGTGATTGGTTTGGTGGGCTCACTCTGCCTTAATGTCTCTGTGCCAGGAACTAAGTCTCTGTGTCCCAGCCCTTATCTTAATGTACTTTATTGCCCTCATCCAGGAACATCCACTGTCCCTGGTCCTGTTTGATTAGCCCCCTTTGGAAGTAGTTGCCCTGTCTCTGGAGCTTCCCTTATTCCTTTTTTTTTTTTTTTAAAGATTTATTTATTTATACATACAAGCTGGGGTAGAGGCCAGAGGCATCGGGCGACAAAAGGGTTCACTAGAGACAGAGTGGTGGGCAGAACAGGCAGATCAGAAATACACTGCTGAGGGGAGCAGCGGGCGAGGCAGGAGAGGTCTGCCGCACCATGTGGGATTCTCCCCGGCTGGGCGGAGAACTCACATCGCTGCTGTCCACAGCTCCACAGAGCAGTGCTCAACTGCTGTGCCACCAGGGAGGCCCCCCCTTTTTTTTTATTTCCCTTATCTCAGAAACCTCTTTAACTCTCCTCAAGCCCCTGCCTGTTCTGTCCCTGAAGCTGTCTATTTAACCCTAACTTGCCCTAGGAATCATTATCCCCCTTAAACACCTGCATCTTCCTACCCTGTGCTCTCACCCTGATTGTAGTACATTCTAAGTAACAGGCTTTTATCCCAGACTCCCCAGATCAGGCTGGTTTAATGGGTTTTGTGCTTCCTCTTTCCAAACCCATTGTCCTGTCCATTATAAGGATGGCCCCACTAGGCTCCTTCAGTGTTCCTGAAGGAAAAACCCAAAGTGTGAATTTTCTGACTCTTCTCAGATTACCCAGAGACACACATGACCCACCACCCCTTCTCTGACCATGAGGTCATCTTGAGGTGCTGGGCCCTGGACTTCTACCCTGCGGAGATCACCCTGACCTGGCAGCGAGATGGGGAGGACCTGACCCAGGACACGGAGCTGGTGGAGACCAGGCCTGGGGGGGATGGAACCTTCCAGAAGTGGGCGGCTGTGGTGGTGCCCTCTGGAGAGGAGCAGAGATACACGTGCCATGTGCAGCATGAGGGGCTGCTGGAGCCCCAAGTCCTAAGATGGGGTGAGGAGGGGGATGTGGGCACAGAGGCTCTTCTCAGGGGAATGAGGAGCCCTTCTGGAGACCTACAGAGTGTCAGGATGGGGATCTAGGGCTCTGGGTCTCACCTCCCCTTCCCTTCCAGAGCCCCCACCTAAGTCCTCCATCCCCACCGTGGGCCTCATTCTGGCCTGGTTCTCCTTGGCTCTGTGCTCTCTGGAGCTGCGGTGGCTGCAGCTGTGATGTGGGGGAAGAAGCGCTCAGGTAGAGGAAGGAGTGGGGGGTCTTGTCCACTGGGGGCTTTCAAGTCCCAGAGGAAACTTGCCCCTGGTAAATGGGAAGTACCATCCATACTGTGTTGCCCAGTCTGGGGCCAATTGCTACTCCTCACTGTCTTGTAAAGCACTTATGAAAATGAATGACCAATTGTTCATGTTGATAATTCTGATAACGGGAACCTGATCTTCCCAGCAAATGTCAAACAGGAAGGTCCCTGCTGAGGACTGACCTGAGGAAGGGGTAGGTCCAGTACCCCCTCATCTCCATCTTCATATTTTCCGGTCCTGCCCTCATCTTCAGGCACAGATCTAGAAACTTCCCTGTGGTCCAGGGCAAGGGTGTTCCTTTAGGACTTCATGGGCCGACTCCTCCCAGGTCTCACATGATGTTTCTTCCCACAGGTGGACAAGTAGTAAGATACACTCAGGCTGCAGGTGAGTGTGGATCAGGGGGTTGATCCCCAACTCCCTGGGGACAGTGTAGGTGGAGCCCATTGGAAGAGTCACCCTTTTCAGGTTCTCCTTTGGTTTCTTCTCCTGTGGCTCTTACCATATCTGTTTTGTTCTCCCCCAGGCAGCGACAGTTCCCAGTGCTCTGCTGTGTCTCTCAGCCCCTAAAGGTGAGACCCTGAGACCTGAGGTGGGAGGGGCTGAGGCAGAGAGGACGGGGCCAGGTGATGGGGAAGCTGTGAGTGGGGCGTTCTGAGGATGCAGCAGACTGTCGAGAATGTCGACACTTCCATGTTTCCCTTTGTTCATGAATAATTTCATCGTGTGAGGCAGCTGCCTTGTGTGGGACTGTGATGCAGCATTTCTCTAGTGCCTACTTTATGACTTCAAAATCCCCTGATTTTCTTTGCTGCAAAGGGAATCTGCATGCATCTGTGATCCTATTAGCATAATATGATTATTATGCATATTATTAATATAATGTGAGGAGGGGGGAGACTGCCCAGCCCGGCCCACCAGGCCCCTCCCTCTCCACACTGACCTGTGTTCTCTCCCTGGTGACTTTCCTGCTCCAGCAGAAGTGAGGCTAGGCTGATGTTGCATTGGCAGCACCACACTGATACACGGGAGTTGTCGAGCAGGCTGCAGGCTGCAGGCTGCTGCTGAAGAGCAAGATCCTGGCCTTTTTATTGGCAGAGGAGGGCGGGTCAAACTGAACACTGGATTTTGGCTTTAGGGACAGTGAGTCCAACGATGCACACCGGACTCCTACCCATGGCTCCGATCTTATTAACAAGGTGTTCCACTCACTGATCAGTCCCTGGGGCGTAAAGCACATCAGTCTCCCCTCCCCCCCCATACCTGGGGATGCTCACCCATTGCCCCAGGGCGATCAAACATCCTGTTCCTGTCCAGCTCGGAAGGAATCCCGTACACTACACCCGAAAGCTGACTCTGTCTTTACTTTGCTTTTACTGCTATTTCCCTGTTGAAATAATAATCCAGATGTGAAATTAGAGTAGATGGGTTAGTAAAAAAGATTCCTAAAACTTGAGAGGAAATAAATGGGAGACCGGAGGGAATCGTGTGTTTGCTGTGCTGAGTCTGTGCAGGTGGAGACAGGAGAGGCTGCGCCAACGGTGAATGGGGCCGTTTGCCCACATGGTGCTCAGTGCGTCAGGGGCTTTGACGTGGTCACGCCTCAGGTGGTCGTGTTGCCGACCCTAGTCCTTGTCCTTCGGTGGAACTTTGTCCCACCAGCACCGGGGATCACAGGGACTCAGACATCACCTGAGCCTTGTCACATCTTCACACTATAGATGTAGGGCTTCGGGTGGCTGGGTCAGCGGAGGCTCAGACCAGGGTTTGGGCCCTCAGTTCTTGTATTCTGTGTGGATTTTATTCCTTTGGTTTTCATTGTATTATGCCTGTTCTTTTTCATGTTTCGAGACCAGACTGCATTCTCCTCTGGGAGTCCCTGTCTCTGAGAGCAGCAGGAGGCATCTGTCATGGGCCTCACAAAGCCCAGGGAGACCCCTGCTCCCAGGAGTCAGACTTTCTAGTTTTGGGCCTCCTTCTAAAACAATTTCTGGATTATTCTTTCCATCTTTCCCCATATCTTTTTTAAAGAATCAAATTCTGGTTCAGATCATTTCTCAGATAAGTTCTTGCTGGATTTCTTTTTTAATTTTTTAATGACATGCCATTGTTTTACATCCTTGTTAATTTTTGACAGTAGAGGATTTCTCCCCTCAGGTGTGGTCATGTTAACTCTTGCACCAAAGAACACAGAGTCCTCCATATTCCACTGTGCTCTCCCCTTACCTCTCACTACTCTCCCTCCCCCTACTCCTCCCTCCAAGATGTCTCATATCTGTGGTCAGTTTTCAAGGATTTCTTTTAATATTTGTCTTTGACTCTTTTTGGGGTTTCTCTGTATTTCACAAATAAATGAAACCAATGGGTAGTTATCTTTTTCCTTCTGGCTTATTTGCTTAGCATATTCCCTTCCTGTTCCACCCATGTTGCCACAACTGACGTGAATTGATCTTTTTTGATCACTGAGTAGTATTCCATGATGTGTGTATGTATGTGTGTAGATGTATACACATATGTGTGTGTGCACGTGTGTGTATTTGTGTGTAGATGTATACATATATGTATGTGTGTGTGTGTGTGTATACACACACCACATCTTGATCCACTCATCTGTTTTGAGACATTTAGGTTTTTTCTTTATGTTGGCTATTGGAAATAGTGCTGCAGTAAACATGGGAGTACAAGTTTCCTTTCAAATTAGTGTTTTTGTATTCTTGGGTAAATACCTAGGAATGAAATTCCTGAGCAAATGTAAAATTCACTTTTAGACTTTTTCAGAACCTCCAGACTCCTTCTTCCAAACTCCGACCATCTGCATTCCCACCAGCATTTTGAGAGGTCTCCTTTTTCTCTATACCGCCTTGTTTTTGTTTTGATTTTTTAATTTCGGCCATTTCAGTGCTGTCAGGTGCTCTCTCATTGTGGTTTTGTTTTGCATTTCCTTGGTGATAAATAATGATGAGTTTTTCATGTGCCTGTTGGCCATCTGTTTGTCTTCTTTAGAGGAAGGCCTGTTTAGCTCTTCTGCCCAATTTTTGATTAAGTTGATTTGTTTTTGTTGAAAGATTTATTTTTATTTATTTATGTATGCAAGAACTGGGGTGTAGACCAGAGGTGTCGGGTGTGAGAGGATTCACCAGAGACAGAGTGGGGAGCAGAACAGGCAGACTGACTGAAATACACTGCTGAGGGGCAGCGAGCGGGACAGGAGAGGTCTGCTGGACAATATGTGGGTCAGCTCCCTGGCCAGGATCAAACTCATGGCACAGTGGCTGGCGAGAGCACCACCAGGGAGACCCTTGTTTGATTTGTTTTTATTAAGTTGTATGAACACATTGTAGATCTTCCATATTGGCCTCTTGTCTTTCGGGTTTTTATGCATATTTTCATAGCATTTGCAGATAATGATAGCTGTACATCTTCTTTCCCAAATTGAATCCCTTCTTTAACTTTCTCTTGCTTAATTGCTCTAGCTAAGACTTCTAATATGTTGAATAGTAGTAGTGAAAGTGGACATCCTTGTCTTGTGCCAGGTCTCAAGATAAAGTCTTTCAATTTTTCTTAGTTGAGAATAATGTTAGCTGTGGGTTTGTCATGGAACCTTTATTTATTATGGTGTGTTCCATTTATCCCCAGTTGTTCAAGCGCTTTCATCATAAATGGATGCTGAGTCTTATCAAATGCTTCTTCAACGTCTGTTATATGATCATATGGTTTTTATTTTCTTTTTAATTTATGTGGTGAATAACATTGATTGATTTTGGTATAAATCTTACTTGGTAATTATATGTATCCTTTTAATGGATTGAGGATTTGTTTGTTACGCTTTTATTGAGGAATTTTGCATCTGTGTTCATTAGGGACATTGGTTTGTAGTTGTTGTGTGTTTGTGCTTTCTTTGGTTGTTACTAGTGTAATTTAGGCCTCATAAAATATGTTTGAAATTATTCTTTCTTTCTCAATTTTTTGGAAGAGTTTGTGCAGGATAAGTATTATATCAACTTTGAAAGTTTGTGGAATTTTATTTTGGAGCATTCTGATCCTGGACTTTTGATTTTGGGGAGAGTTCTGATTACACCTTCAATTTCCATACCTATGGTTGGTTTGATCAAGTGTTCTATTTCTCTCCTATCCAGTCTTCAATGATTATAAATGCTAAGACTCTGACCATCTCTTCTAGGTTGTTGAACTTGCTTGTGTATAAATATTCCTAGAAATCTCATATCTTCTGAATATCTGCAGTGCCTGTGGTAAGTTGTCGTTCATCTTTTATCCTGTTCATTTGCATTTTCTCCCCATTTTTTCTATTGAGCAGACGTAGCTAACTAGAGGTTTGTCTATTTTGTTTACTTTTTCACTGAACCACCTTTTGATTTCAGTCATGTTTTAGACTGTCATTTTGATTTGTATTTCATGTATTTGTGCTCTAATTTTTATTTATTTCTTCTGGGTTTTGAGATAGTGGGTCAGGATGACACCAGCATTCCAGACTGTGCATGTAGAGATGTGCGGGCCTGCAGTGAAATGGGGAAGTTTCTGGAAGTAGCGCATTTGAGAAAATGGTATCCTAGGTATTCAATTTAGGAAAGTCGAACTGATACCTAATCAAAACAGAAACTACACTGGCAATTAGAAAAAGAAATCTGGAGCATTGGTGATATGTATAAGCCGAGGAACAGATTTGGGAGGAGACGCCATACAAATGATACTTAAACCCCTGAGCATGGAAGGTCCCCCAGGGAGTGATGACTAATGATGTGAAAGGAGCAGGACTGGATCTCAGGCACCCCTGTGTTGAGTGACCTGATAAGACCACCCCCCAGAGTGACTGCACAGTCTGACACCACGTGGAGAAGACACAGAGACCAGGGAGCCCCGACTTCAATGAGCACAGGAGTCACCCGGATGCTCATGAAGACTCAGAAGGTCTAGAACAGAGCCTGAGCGTCTGTGTGTATAACAGCGCTGGGGCTGATGTGCTGGTTTCAGATCACAGTGTCAGCAGCAGGAGACCAGATTCCCACCTGGCTGTGCGTCAGCCTCCCCCGCAGGGCCTGTGAGGACGTGACCCCCGGGCTCCCTGCTCATCCCTCTGGGCTGCTGGGTCTGGGAGAGACCTGAATATTTGTGACACGCCCACAGGCATCCTGGGCTCAGCCAGATGGGACCCCTGATGTCCATGATCAGGGAGCTCTGAGGGTCTGGAAGGAAAAAGATGAGACATGTGCTAGGAGGTCTGGTTTGTTTTCTTTCCCAAGAGGCATAGCCAGGTGGGCATGAGGAAGAAAATCTGTCACTATCCTGGATGAATTTCTCATTCTCTTCTTGATACAAATATAGGATTCCAATTTGTAGTTGAAATTCAGTAAAGGAATTCATATATACATACAAAATGTTTATATATGTTTGTGTTTACATAATAGCACTGTATGGAGAGTAGATATGATGTATATGTAACATGTGTGTTTTTAAGAGGCTTTCTATTTTATCCCAGGGAAATCTGCATAACGCACTTGAGGCTCCACACTAGAACAGAAACCCCTTCCCACACCGGGTCAGGGCTCACCCAGTGTTGGGAGAGAAAGGACGGCCTGAACAAACTCCACAGATAGGTTTCTACGGACCCACCCGCACCTCAGACCAGAGAGATCCAAGACACCTAACACTACAAATCCCATAATGCCATCAATGAAGGGAGGATCCGGGAACTGAGGGTGGAGTTAAGCAGCCATGATTGGTATATAACCAGACATTTGGACTTGGAGGTTCTTGGCTGTTCTCTGGGTTTTGGTGCACCATTGTGATTCTAACTCAGTAGAATTTACCAATTTATTTATGGATGTAAGTAACCATTCACCAGTTCATTCTTTCTTTTTTATTTCTTTGAGTCATTTTTTTTATTTCCCCTCCTTTTGTAAATAAACCCTTTATTAATTTTATTGTGTGTGCCTCCAATTGTGTCTTAATAAGTCCCTTTTAAGCACACGGGTGAGGAACCACAGTCAGGCACCCCATTTTATATCGGGGCTGCCCTGTAACACCAGGATCCACTGCCCCTCCACTGGGCAGTGTCCCTGCTCACACCACCGCCACCCCTGAGGCTATATACTGGCCTCCGCAGCTCCAAGGTTGTCCCTGCTGCCCCCGGACATGGGGTGTTGCCTTGTAGGGAAGAAAAAAACGACTTGTAATTCCAAGTAGTCAGAGAGTGAGAAAGTCACCTAGAGGGACACCCCCTCTGGAGATGCAGCCTAGTGGGCTTACATCTCTGGAGGTATGGCGGTCTTCCTCTGGCCCAGTCTCACACTTTTATTAGAAGAGGTTAGTTTCAGGGAAGGTGGGCAAGTCTGTGGAGGAAAGTACATGGTGGGGCTGTGGATTGGGGATGCATAATAGCCTGGCACAAGCTAGGGAGGAGCGAACAGGGGCAGTTGCCCTGGGCACTCCAAAGCTCCTACTCATCAAAAATCCTTTCTCTAATCCCTGTTTACACTGAACTTCCTGTCAAGGGGGTCTAGCTGGTTATGCTAATCTGACCCTAATGTCTGCCTGCTGTTTTCAGCAGATATCAGCATACCAAGACTTTTGTCCTGGTAGGTTGCCCCTGGTCTGACTCTACATTCTAGTTTTAACAGCATAACTTTGGTGCCAAAACTATATCCCGGGAATAAAGGATGGGGGCTGGGGATCCCACAATGGGGTGTTGTCACTGCCCCCCTCGCCACCTTTGCCACAGCCTTCTGCTCTGTCCAGCCTCTGTGTCCCCACGTCCTCTGTCAGAGTCCTGCACTGACTGGGAACCTCAGGTCACGTCACCTGAAGAATGTTGGGGGAAAAAGGCAAGTCTTCCTCTCTGTGGAAGGTGGGGTCTCTGCCTCCTCCAAATGTGGAATTACCCACCTGTGGGCGCAGGAGACAGGTTTTGGGGGTCTGAAGTTGAGATGGGGGAACATTTAAAAAAACTGACAAGTTTCCGTTTGCTTAGCTGTGTTCAAACATTGTAAGGACCAGTGACACTGTGTGGCTCCACTTCTCCTTCTTTAATATGTCTGCAAGTTGCCGCATTCCTGCCCCTCCATTGTATCTACATCAAGGGCTTGTGGGGCAGGAAACTGTCCCTTCATGGCACAGCCCTCAGTCCATGAGGAGCTGAGCCCAGAGGGATTCACTGCACAGATGCTCTCAAGGTGCCTCCTCTGTGTGGTCTTGATTGACATGGGATGCTGGATGTCACACTGACTCTGAAATAGAAGATATTTTTGTGGCCTTCGATGGCAAGGAGTTTGTTTTGTATGTGAATGGAAGGCAAATAATTAGCAACCAGAAAGTGGGCTGTGGTGGGCTTTATTCTCATTTCTGGAGACAGTTCCCTTCCCCTGAGTGTGGCTGGACTTACTGGCGCTTTCTCATGAGACATGAAAGCAGAAGAAACGCCTGTCACAGAGTCAGGCTTACAGGACTGTGACTTCCTTCTGGTCTCCCTCCTGCTCCCTCCCTGGGGTAACACACCTGCCACATCCTGTGGACACTCAGTTAAGGTGATGCCCACAGGACAGGGAAGCAAGGATTTTGCCAGGAGCCTCATGAATGAGCTTTGAGCAGGTCTATGCAGATCAAGCCTTTCCTTCTGGCCAAGACCCTGACTGCAGCCATGTGAGACCCAAAGTAGAACCTCTAGCAAAGCCACCCCTGACCCCTCACCCACAGAAATGAGTCAGATACCAAATCTGTGTTGCTTTAAGCTGCTAAACATGGGGTCATTTGCTACAAACCTGTGAAAAACTAACATACCTACGTGGTTGGCGTCTTACAAGAAACAGGGAAGGCAAACAAAAATTCTATGTCCCATGAAAGCGTCCTTCCAAATAAAGGTGACTTTTAATTTAACTGGTAGTTTTGTTTCTCACACCATCTCCAGTGTGGTGTCTGCAAGGTGGAGGGCACAGGGGGGCTGTCCAGCAGCCTGGGGCTGTGAGCAGGGCTGACTCTGACCTGCCTGCAGGGAGTGGGGCCCTGGAGCCCCAGAATCAGTCCCCAGGGCTGGTCCTCCAGGGAGCACAGGCCTTGCTCTGTCCTCCTCTTGGCTCCCTGAATCTCCCTGACATCCAACATTGGGGAATTGATGGGATGTCCTAGCTCTGGAAAAGGGGGAGCCTCCCCTTAACCACCTGACCGCCCCCCATCTCTCTTCATCAGCAACATGTGAGTGTGTGTGTGTTTGAGTTATGCCAGCCCTGCGAGGACAGAAAAAGGCCTCAGAATAAGTAGTTTCCTGCTCAGTTATAGCACCAACACCTCTGCAATCCACCAGGTGAAACAGACTCTCCCAGCCCCAGCCAGAGTGCCGTGTCATCCACACAGACCTCCCACTTCACAGTGTCCCCCATGCTGACCTCTCCTATCCCCATCTCTCTGGTTCCCCTGCTACCCCTTGGAATCTCCATCCCCTAATGTCCCTATTTCCACCCTCTACTCAGTTTTCTACCATCTTCCTAGCCAGTGCCCTGGAGTCTCTCCTCAGCCCCTCCCCTCATCTCAGGAATGAAGATATTAAGGATGATTCCCAGGTGCTTTTTATTATTATTTATTTATTTTTTATTTATTTATTTATACATACAAGCTGGGGTACAGGCCAGCGGCATGGGGCGGCAAGAGGGTTCACCAGAGACAGAGTGAGGAACAGAACAGGCAGATCAGAAATACACTGCTGAGGGGAGCAGCGGGCGAGGCAGGAGAGGTCGGCCGCACCATGTGGGAATCTCCCCGGCTGGGCTTGAACTCGCATCACTGCTGCCCACAGCTCCACAGTGCAGCGCTCAACCGCTGCCCCACCAGGGACCCCCCCCCCAGGTGCTTTTGATGGAAGAAATATAACTTAATGTAAGGCTAGAACCAGACTCATACAAGGAGGTGGGGGTAGACAGAATTAGCATAACCATGAACCCAGCTATACCAATGCCTAGATCACAAAAGCAGACTCAGGTAGGTATCAGACTGCTGGAAGGAGGGGAAAGATTAGGAGATTGAGCCCATTACAGAATCTCTGGTCTCCTTTCAAATTCTGTTTAGTCTCTAACAGAGGAGCCATCCTGGGAGACAGACGAGCCCCTCCCAACTGAAAGAGGGCTATATCAGTGCCATCCCGACAAGAATGCGGGGCAGCCATCTCTCTGCCCATCCGTGCCTATGCAGGTGTCCTTTCCACCAACTCTGTCACTCTGCAGCGGCCTGACTGCCTGCCCATGACCTGCACCATGCAGGCCTCTCAGCAAACCTGCCCCCTCAAAGGGGCAGCTTTCTACCAGCTTGTGTCTGCACAAGCGTTCTTTACTGTCCTATCCCTTTTCCTAATAAACCTGTGTAAGTATATCTAATATCTCTGTCTGGTGGAGAAACTCACCGTGTGCCGATGAAGGGGAATTCTGGGGAAACCTTTCCCAGAGTGAACACAGGACCCCGCTCTCAAACCCATCAAATCTAAAAACAACATCACTTTCATTCCTTGGAAGCAGAGTCAGAAACAAATTACTGGGACTGTGGAGTCCAGGGTTCCATCCTTAGACATTGAGGGAACCTGCAGAGTTTGGGGATTTTCCCAGAACCTGGGAACCTGTTGTTGTAAACTGGAGATGTGGCTCTACCCTGAGGCTGAGTCCATAGTCACTGGGGTGGAAATTGGAGGACCCTTAACCTGTCATCGGACCTGGGCGCCCCTTTGCGTGAGTATCCCTGTCCTGGTGCTGGGAGCCCAGGGAGCCCTGGGGAGGGCCTGGCTGAGCAGGAGAAAGGGCAGCTCTGGTCTCCTGTGCTCAGCCCTGTGGCCACACGGGGGCGCTGCCGCGCTGCTCTGGATTCTGGCGGAGCCGCCGAGACTGGGCGGGGTCTGAGGTGGGCAGAGCTGGTTGTCCTGGAGGGCGGGCAGCCTGGGGCTGAGGTGCTCTGTGAGGAGTCAGAGAACCAGGGTTCCGAGGAGAGGAGACTCGTGAGCCCTGCCCTGTGTGTGAGGTTTCCAGCTTTCTCACAAGACCCCCCCCCCCCGAATGACCCGGGCCGAGCAGCGCTCTGTCCTGCGCCCCGAGCCCCCGCGCCATGGGGACCCTGCTGCTGGGCGTCTGCAACTGGAGCACGCTGGGCGTGTGCGCCGCGCTCAAGCTGCTGCAGATCTCTGCCGTGCTGGCGGCGCGCAGCGCGCGGGGCATCAGCCTCCCGAGTTTACTTCTGGAGCTGGCGGGGTTCCTGGTGTTTCTGCGGTACCAGTGTTACTAGGAGTACCCGCTGCTGACCTACCTGGAGTACCCCATCCTCATCGCACAAGACGTCGCGCTCCTGCTCTGCGTCTTCCATTTCAACGGGAACGCCAACTCGCCGCGTCCTGGTTCCTCCTCACCCTGCAGAAGTGGATCATCGACCTGGCTATGAACTTCTGCACGGTCATCAGCGCGGCCAGTAAGCTCGCCCAGCTGCAGTGCCTGTGGGAGACCCAGGACTCGGGCGCCGTGAGCGCCCTGACGTGGATCCTCGCCTCCTACACCTGCGCCACAAGAATAATAACGACTTTAATGACCACCAATGACCTCACAATTCTTATACGTTTTGTGATCATGCTGGCTTTAAATGTGTGGGTAACAGCTACAGTCCTTCGCTACCGGAAGTCCCCTGTAAAGGCTGAGTGACGGAAGCATTATTCCTATGGACACAGCGGATTTCTGTCAACTGAACCGGTGGCCGGGGGGGTGGGGGATGGGCAAAGCTAGTTGCTAGATCATGGTCTTTTATAAATCCAGTCAGTTGTTTCAGAAGCTCTGAACAGATCTTTTAAACTTCAGCCATCTGAACACTCGCCTCAGTGTCCACTCGCCTCCCCTCTGCCCACTCCACTAGCTTAAGTCAGGGCTCAGGCATCTGTGGCTCTGCTGCTAGCCTGCTGCTTCCTGCTATCCAGGAATTCCCATCTTGAGATTATTTTGACCTTTATCTTTAAAGTCATGACTAAGTTCTCTCCAAAATTAACTACATCAACATTCAGAATCAAAAAGAAATCCTCTGTACAGCACAACTGAACATAAATGGAGTGAAATTTTGCTCCAAGTCAGAAGAGTAACCATAATGAATTAGGAAGGTTCACTTTTGCTGCCTAATTGTAGCAGATACAACAGGGTAACCTTACTGTATCAAACACCGCACATCAGGGCAAGCAAAAATGTAATTGACTTTCGTTCTTATACCAAAATAGTCCTTTAACTTTATAGTGTGCCTTTCATTCCTAATAAAAGGTACCATTAGCTGTAATCCCTACTATGAAAGCCAATCCCAATGTATTCCTGATTCAAGCACGATACTGCTATTCTAAAAAGGAACACATCTCTACAATTACCACTGTTGGACTCTGGGACAAAATACAGCTGACCTTGACCAGGTTTTATCTACTAAAAACATATGCAATAAAGGGTATTTCTAGGTTCTGCCAACTACTTAGATCTTACTATAGTATTTTATTCTAAACATGTTATTATACACTGTATACCCCTGTAAACATTTATAAACCCAACATTTAAAACCTTTTTTCCATTAAAATCAATGGTATTGCTATATGCGGCAAATGATGCTTATAGAAAATGTTTCCTGTATAAAATAAATTTTCATATTTTGAACTCTAAAAAAAAAAAAAGACCCCCTCTTGCTAGTCTCTTGATAACACCTGGGAAAAGTGAACAGTAGATCATTTTTTTTTTGCTTTTTATATTTATTTTTTTATTGTTATTTATGTCTTTTACATTTTGTATTCCCCTTGTGCAGCCCACCACCAATTCCAATTCAACCGTGATCTATCTCCATGGTCCCCTGTATTCTCCTCTCTTCCATCATTTTGTGCCCTTATCATCCCCCCTCTGCCCCCCGCTGAGTGTCTCTCTCCCACCCGGCCTCCCTATAGTCCTGTTATAAGTGAAACCATTCGATATTTTTCTTTTTCTTTCTGGTTTATTTCACTGAGTATGATTCCCTCTAATTTCATCCATGTCGCTGCAAATTGCATGTGTTTATCTTCTTTCCATGCTGAATAGTACTCCATTGTGTATATGTACCACATCTTCTGGATCCAATCATCTATTTTTGGACATCTGGGTTGCTTCCCATCCCTTGTTCATGGATTGGAAGGATTAACATTATCAAAATGGCAATCCTACCAAAAGCAATTTACAGATTTAATGCTATCCCAATAAAAATCTCAATGACATTCTTCAAAGAAATAGATCGACTACTGATGAAATTCATATGGAATCACAAAAAACCTCGCATAGCTAAAGCCCTCCTAACTAAAAAGAAAGAAAACGGAGGAATTTCACTCCCTGATTTCAAATTATACTACAGAGCCATAATAATTAAGACAG